>CAJQZN010025105.1:0-22921 GCA_907164685.1 Colias eurytheme | reverse complement strand
AGACACACGGACGTCCAAGACAGAACTTTTTTAAACTGTTTTTTAACTAGTTTAAATAACAAAAATGACATCAAAAATATCATGAACGTTAAAAATAGTGTTTTTTCTTAATATGTGTGTGTATGTATTATCTTACAAGTGCAATGTATGATACATAACGACATTTTAAGTTTGAAAAATCAGATGTTTTGCGCGAAGTGACAGTAGTACCTGAGGTAGTACCCACCTCAACGCTTCGCTTATGAGGCGTGCAATATCAGATTTTTTGTTTGTTACGCAATTTATTAATTATTATACGCAAAAATATTCACTTGATCGATTTGTAAAATTCCATAAGAAAGCTTATAAATAAAGTATTTATACGCCAAACAAGTAATACCCGAAACTATTTTTGTAACAGGAAAATCGTGAGTTTATAGAGCAGAGGAAATTTTATAGAGTCGCCATGTTTACAAGAAACACAATCTTCATCCTGTGGTTTCACTTGAATACCTACAAGCTTATTATCTACCTACAAGATTTTCACCCGCGTTTTCAAAGAAAAACCCGCATATTTCCCGTTCCTGTGGGATTTCCGCAATAAAAAGCCTATGTCTTAATCTGGGTCTTCAGCTAACTACATACCAAATTTCATTGTAATCGGTTCTGCAGTATTTGCGTGAAAGAGTAACAAACATCCATCCAATCCATGCTAGCAAACTTTCGCGTTTATAAATTAGTAGGATGTACAACAAGCACAAAAAATTATTTTGCATTCACAATTCAAACGTATGTTTTTTATTATGTTTTGTTTTGGCAAATATCTACTGGCGAATCTCTTTTGCATGCAACCTTTTTTGACAATTCAATGTTTTAATAAGTGTGTTGTGGTGTTAACCAAAAATTACATCACGGAGGTCTCAATACGAAGGCATAGATAACATAAATATTAAACCGCTAGTTAATATAGTTATAGTAGTAAATTATTGTACAATTCCACACAGTCGTTTAGAAACATGAAATCAATAAATCTCGCCATACTATTTAATACAGTGATCTTTATAAAAATCATATAAATCTCCAATATTGAAAGCTTTGGATATCGTTTAAGAATTGCGTGACGACTTCATAAAATGAAATTTGGTTCACTTTTTATATCACATTGTGGTACGTTTACTACGCCTGTCATTATTTTGTAGAACGTAGTAGGTGTTTATACAGCGTGTTCACTAAATCTTACTTTAATAATTTTCAAGAATCTTTTAGTTCTAAAGCCGAATAAAAAGATATGTTTAAGTGAAGACTATATTCAGAAATTAACACTCGTCAGTTTAACCTACAAACTATCGTTATTCATTATTGTTAATCTAAGCAAAAAGAACAAAAAGTTTGTATTTTTTTCAATGCCATATTTTATAACTAAGTATCTACCTAGTTACTATGAAATATATTTTTTATTTATTTAATATAACAAGTCTGCTAATTTGCATTAATCTGACCAACAACCACTATAATATAAAAATCAAACCAAATTTTGCAATTTAAACATCATTTTTCATAGTATTTAAAATAAACATTAAACAAGCAGTTACACACAAACATGAAACATCCTTTATACTAAAGATCAACTAGTGTGGTCTATGTTTGGCATAATCGCGGTAAGCTAAGAACAAAAAGTGCTATAAATTTAAAATGGCTGACAACGTATTGTCTGGTTTCACCATTCATGCGGCGCGAGACTCCTTGACGCCAAGTTTCATTCAATACTAAGGAAAGGTTATGCTATGGTTTTATTTAATATGTCGTTTTATTTATTTATGCAATTAAAATCTAAAATCTATCAATTGTGCAATTAAAATTATTATAATCTCGCCGTTTACAAATGCTTGGCATTTTGTAAATTTATGCTGAAGATTTACTTTTTCCAAAATTCTACAAAAAGACGGTCGCGAGCCGACGGAGCCCCACTTCGTGGGGCTCCTATTTCTGTGTAGTTTTAAAAAACACAAACCTAACCTAACCCACCCCCTTATCCAAACCAAAAATGTCTGATTACGAATTCTCGACATATTACAAAATGCCGCACGTTTGTAAACGGCGAGATTATACAATTTGCCTGCGACATGTATAAGGATAGCTTAATGATGACTGTTAAATAAGTCTTGAGCTTGTATTAAAATTTCGGTTCATTCTTGTTGAAAGTCACTTTAAATAAAAACTGCTCATTACTTTAATGAAATCCATTTAAAAATGAAAGAATACTCATAGTATGTTCAAAAATATGTATAAATGTAGGTAAGTTACGAGAGTGACGATAATAATATTTAATACCAGGTTTAATACCTACCTTTTTTAATATACTAAATAACAGCATGTACTTAGTCGTGAAAAAGTGCTAGTACAAAAAAATATTTATGATAACTTTGAAGCAACTGTTAATGAGCCAACAAAAGTAAACAAATAAGTTTTGTTATAGTTTCTTAGATACAACTTTGAAACTTTCTGAGTTCTTTCAAAACGTATAGATTCATTTATTTATTAGAATAGTAGCTAGTGACCTACTTTGTGAAGTTATTTATTTAACATAACTTTTCTATGTTTACTGAAAGTTCTAGAATACTTGGATTGAATCTGGATATACTTGTTTACACGATGTCTTGTTATGTTCTTTATTTTGTATTCAGTTTTAAAGTCGTTGTAGCATTTTTTTAATTTATACTATTGTGTATTGTTAGTTAACTAAATCTATTTGTTCTTCGATTACAATTTTTATAGGCATACTTATATTCCTCTAGTTTTTCAACAGAAAGATTCAAGTTTTTTATTCGTACATACTTCGCAATACAAGGTAGCCTATGTCCTTTCTCGGGTATCAAAATATCTCCATACCAAATTTCATGCAACTTGGTTCAGTAGTTAAGGCGTGATTGAGTAACAGACAGACAGACAGAGTTACTTTCGCATTTATAATATTAAGTAGGGATTTGTCTTCATTTATACTCATTTTATAGTTTAAAATAAAGTCGATTCACGCCTGTCTGTCTTTCAGTCTGTCCGGAGTTTGATGCGGCTCCTTTTTAACACATAGAGTTGTTCCAGTGGACTTAATAATTTATAAAGTTCTATAAAAGCGGTCGAAACCGCGTGTTGAAAGCTAGTAAACATTAATAACTATGAAAAAAGAATCCACACTATAAACTTGTGTTGTAGGTAGGTATTTAATAGATATTAAAATTTATTAAATACCTATGCGAAAGAAAGTATCTCTGTCTGAATATGAAATGCTTTTTTTATAACACGACAATAAAAATATTCCGTATAGGTAACGGTAAAATATTTTATAACTATATTTGCATCAATTGTATGATGAAGAAGCCCATTGAATCCAAAGATTGTGTGCTATCGATCACACAAACCCAACACAAAAAGGCGGGATTTTATAATCTTGAAAATAATTTCTAGCCTCTTATAAATGTGTCATGTTTGATGAATCGCATTTGATACAGTTATTTTTAAATGAATTTCTTGAAAAATGATAAATTTAAGTAAAGCAAAGCAATAGTAGCTCTATAGGAAACATAACTTAGGGAATTCAAAATAAAACAAGATATTTTTTTTCTTTATTGTATACGGTCTACAGTATATATAAAATATTACACATCAGTAGGAGCAATAAATTTTTGTTAGGTAGTAAAATGTGTACTGACCTAATGTTAAAGTAATGTTAGTAATTTTATGTAAAAAACTTAGTTTCTAAATTATTTAAAAAAAACTTAACGAATGGCTTCAACAGAAATGTTTTTATACTGTTGAGGAATTCTTGGACTCATGAATGGGATTGTATAATTTTGTGACTCAATTTTATAATGTAGGTACCTACTTATGTTATAGTAAATTTTGAAATTTTTATTGTTTAATGAATAATGTGAATGAATGACAAATGAATTAGACACTTATAAACACTTAAATAACATAATGCTGTAATAATAAATTGTAAGTTATAACACCCTAAAATACCATGTTTTAAATGCAAATATAGGATTTATCTATTTATTTAAATTGTACCTATCGTGCTATCTAATAAAAAGAAATTGACCGGCAAAATCAGCAAAACGCGTCTTTCACACACTATTTTTTATTGACTTACACCTACGTTATAAAAAGTACAATGTTTTTACTCCAAAACGTTCAAAAACAAGTTATTTTATTGAATTGTGAACGCGCGATCAATCCATCATGGCCGACACAGAATTTGACAGATCGCGCCAAAATGAACAATTTCGTTCGGTCAAAGACACGCAATCAAGAGCATTGTATATCAATGGATAGAAGATTTGTTTATTTAAAGATTGATCCGTTCCATCAATTTTATTTTGGTGTCAGACTCGTTTTGTTGTAATCCAGGAAATCAATGTTTTGTGATATTTTTCGTAAGATTTTTTGGTATAGCTCTTCTTTGATGAACTATTGACAATATTCTATAAAAAAGCGCTATTTTAACTACATAATAATATGTTCTATTTGAAAGTAGGTAGTATATATTTTATTATGCACGGTCTTGAATGAAGATATTCTACCCGCTCCTATTGAGCGGTTTGGCAAAACAATATAAAGATTATATAAACTCAAAGTTTATTCAAGTAAGTATCCACCAGAAAACATACTTGGAAAACATATTATAAATACTATCATTTTCTTCCAATAATTATTGTGATTGCAAATATCCCGATAAAAAGTAACCTTTTCAGGATCTTCATAGTGAATTCTATTTTCCAATTTCCCATTTCCAATATTTATATGAATTTAAATTTACATGAATGTATCATATCTTTATTAAAATTCTGTCATTAGCATATTAACTAATGAATAAATTAAAAAAAGAATATAATTGCACACTCTCCCATAAACCGTTTACAATTTATGTCTATGTACATCGCGTGTGCATGTCACATAAAATCTCTTTCGGAACCGCAACAATCGGCAAAACCATTAAAACAAACAAGCTTGCAGCTGCAAGGGCCACAACCACTCGAGTAGAACGCTCTGCCCTCAAGCCCGCCTCCGAACCACGCACAAAAATCAACATAAATAACATTACACACCCCTATCTCAAACACCATGACAACCTACTCGGAGAAAATGACGTAACTGCACAGATAATACTAAACCAAACTCCACTCAGCGTATCCGAACGCAAGACTCAATGTGGCGCCAAAACTAACAGCGCATAGACAAAAAACACAATAGCGGTTGAAGTGTGCAACAATTGAATATTTTGTCTCTTTCGACCATTCAATAGTATCCCTCTTCTTTGGCTTTTATTAAATTTATTGTTAAAGGAATGTATATAAAAGTTGTTGAAATGAAAAAGGGTCCAGTCTCGTACTTGACTTGTGTGTGACATCTTCTATCAACGATGCTGTCGTCTCAGCAAAAGCTTTCCAAGCTATTCAGACCTTGGGACGTTAGTGAAAATCAAAAACAAATGGATGCTAATAGTGAAACAGATATGGAACAATCAACGACGAAGAAACGTAAATTAGATGAAAATAAGCGTGAAAATCGTTTACGAAAAATTCGCGGTACATTTAAGAAAAGTGACGTTAATCAAGATTGCACCGTTTCAACGACAACAGAAGATAACGAAGACAAAAAGCCAATCAACGTTGATGAAAATTCGGAAAGTTCAGACGCATTCGATTCCCCCATGCACAACTTAAGCTTATGCTGTGATAGATTACTAGAGGAACCAACTATAAACGCACTAAAAGACGATATCAAACATAGCAAATCAAACCAGAAAGAAACTCATGAAAATTACGCGACAACATATCCTCCTCCTATACCACAAAGTACTGCACACTATCCGGGATACATACCAGAATATCTTCCTGGAGATATCGCGCAAACGCTCGGTATTCCTCCAACCGACCCGCTTCTCCTCGAATCCCTCGCTCAAGGATACGCGATGGAACTAGAATACGCCAGAATCCTGCAACAAGAAAGCGAAGCCAAACTTCTGAACGCGAGAAAACAGCGTCCGAAGAAATACAAATGCCCACATTGCAACGTAGGTTTTTCCAACAATGGGCAATTGAAAGGGCACGTCAGGATCCACACTGGCGAGCGACCTTTCAAATGCGACGAGAAGGACTGCGGAAAAACGTTTACCAGAAATGAGGAGTTGACCAGACACAAGCGTATACATTCTGGTGTCAGACCGTATCCGTGCCAGACCTGCGGGAAGAAGTTTGGGCGGCGGGACCATTTGAAAAAACATACGCGCACACATTTTGTTCAGGCAGAGAGGATGATGCCGGTGTTTGTGCCTCTGTCCGCGATGCCGCATGTGGCTGGGTTTCCTTATTTATATGGTTACTAAATCAAAAAGTTAACTTAAAAAGGTACGCGAAATATAAGAAACAATATGCAATGTGGTAGCAATGTCTTCTACCGTGCGTAGCAATGCAGTGGTAGCAATGTCTTCTACCGTAAGGCCGCTTACAAACGTGCTACGGCGATCGAACTTATTCTAATCTTTCTGTTTCAAGTGTCTGTAACAACACATAAAATTAACAATTATTTACATACCAAATAATGTGGCCTCTTTTAAATATTGTAATTGAAGGTTGGCTATTTGTAAAGATTGAAAAGCGATTAAATATTTTTATAGACATTTTTAACCTCTGTTAAGGTTCTAAGAAATGCCTCTGTGTAGGTAAATAATAATAATTAGATAATATAAATTAAAGGCTAAATTATAAAACAAGGTTGTGAAAAAAATATATTGTACAAAATTATACGTGAACAGAATATATCGGAGTTTTAAAAGAATATATTTTATGAATACAAATCATCGCATTTTAATTGACCTCCCAAACATACAACTATGATTATTAGAAATATTATGGTGCAGTCAATATAATTTTATATTTTTCTTTCACTTATATGATCTAAGCTTCATTGAATTCTCAAATAGTGAAATAATGGATCAGCACATAATCACATACCTACTTACTTATTATTGGTTTTAAATAGAGCTGAAGTTTGTAAGTTTTCCTGCTAGGTACCTACCTAATATAATAAACGCGAATTTTCTTTTAGAATATATGGCTGTTAGTTACTCTATTACGCGAAAACAACTAAACATATTGTATATTTTGCAGCTTAATCTGCAGCTCAATGCACAATTCAGCTATAGAAATACAATTGCTTTTTCCCGCGGGTTTCGTCCTTGGGTGAAACCGCGCGGTACAACTATAATATACATAGTACCTATAGAAGTAAAAAATACTATTAGAATATTTCTCTGTCACTTATTTTCTTGAATAACTGATAACCTTTGACTATTGTCACTTTGGAAGAAACTCTCCTCTTTGAAACTTTTTAATTAAGTTAGGTGTTATCTAACTAAAGCTTACCTACATTTTGCTACAAAAGTTGTTGTGTTCATTGAAATACAATGTTATAAGAAAGCGATATTTGTTCTTTAATTGTTTTAAGAGAAAACGGAAAATGGAAATTATTTATTTTTATTTTTGACAGAGTGGCCAGCTTATCGATTTTTTACCGGATACACTTTGGTGAGTGCGCTGCGGAACTCCGAACTACACGAACTTGTTCCGCCATCCTCGTTCTTCCATCGATCGTCGATGCGCACAGATTCTAGGCATCGCCATATGGTGGACGTTCCATGTACCCGGACTAAGCGGTTCGATCCCACATTTTTCATTAGAACCGCAAGGGACTGGAACGCGCTTCCTGAATCTGTGTTCCCGACGAGTACAATATGGGGGTCTTCAAGCGAAGAGTGAACCGGTACCTACTAGGGAAGCGCGTACCTACCATCTTAGACCGCATCTTAGCTTTCCATCAGGAGAGATTGTGGTCAAGCGCTTCCTTATCTAGAAAAAAAAATTGTGTAATCTATAATTTATAAAATCAAAAATGTATGGTTTGTTAATTGAATTCTGAACTGGAAAATGCTGGAGCGAGATAAAACGAGCTGCCCAAAATCGAGACGCATGGCGGAGTACTGTTGACGCCCTTTGCCCCAGCTAGGGGCCTTAGGATATTAAGTAAGTAAGTAAGTAAATATGGTTTGATAAAATAATTGGAAAAGAGGAAAGTTTCAAATATAGATTCAGTAAATAATTTGAATGGTAGAGTATTAGAGACTGCATCGCTCTTTGGTTTTGTAATTATTTTTAACTAGCTTTCCGCACGCGGTTTCGCCCGCTTTCCATAAATAATAATTAATTATAGTATATACCTTCCCCGTGAATCTATCAAAAAAGACGCATCAAAATCCGAAGCGTAGTTTTAATTATTAATATAAGCATAGGTAGATCGGGCGGACAGAAAGAGAGTTATGTTTTAAACTATGTAGTTATTTAATTATACATATACGTAAATAAGAACATACATAAACTTTTTCAAACATAAGAAATATTGTAATATTATGATGTTGGTAAGTAGTATGCTTTCAGTACACAATACAGTAATACTTATTATTACCTAACTGAATTGAGTACAATACTTAGTATATTTTTGTTCATAATCTAAAATTTAAATGCAACATAATACTGGCTAAAATATTTTTGTTTAAACTGAATTTAGATATGTATTATTAAATAAAGGAATACAAATAAAATAGCAGTCGCTTCTAAGAAACCCATCTAATATTTTTAAAATCAAAATCGACTACAAAAGCGCGCATATCAATCAAATTCCATTTTTAAATTCAATGGACAACAAAATGCCTTCATACATGCGCAATTCATTTGAGAAAAAAAACACAAAACGTCAAAGTACGAACTTCCGGTCTATAGTGGAACAGACTGAGGGAACAGATAAACAATTAGTATTCGCAAAATATTTTGACTCTGTGTTATTGTGTCATGAGGAGCACACTTGCGTCTATTATAGTTTAAAAAAATCAATCATTATTTACCGTTGACAGCTTTATGGGTGTGATGTGTATAAAAATTTCAGGAGATAGTTACCTCTGAACCCGCCTGTTTGCCGAGAATTAAATTTAATAAATCGCTCAGTAACAATACCTATACCTATACGGCTTTCACCTAGCAAAATAATTATTAACGAAAACCTACACTTTGAATTTACACTTTGGACTAATTCCTTTCACGCTGCCAGAGTACCTATTTACAAAATAGTTAAGCTTTGAAGAAGAAATATAATACTTTATCATAACTGACTTATTACTAACTAGCAGTCCGCCCCGGCTTCGCCCGTGGTACATATTTACGTTTTCTCTACGTAAAAACCATCCTCGTACTTCAAGGAATATAATAAAAAAAGAATTACCGAAATCGGTTCAGCCGTTCTCAAGTTATGCGCTTACCAACACATTTTGGGATTCATTTTTAGATTAGATCAGCCGTTGTTTTGAGAACACACATTAATAGGCAGGGACAAAATAAGTACAATTTTAAACGCCATATATTAAAATAGCTCAAATGATCACCGTTCCCACGTGTAAACGTAATGATAATCGGATGTCCGTCTTCCCAGCGTGATATCAACACAAAATTATACAATTTAACGTCTTGTTGAATGAGATGTCAATACTTTGTGATACGGAGATATTTATGGGCTTTTGCTAATAATTTCTGAGGTGTAAGGCAAATGGCCCATATATTTCTTGTAATGTATTAGTTTTCAACATACTGCGAAATTGCACCAGCAAGCACATAAATTGTATATTAACCAAAAATATATACAGAATTATGACTTGAAGTTATATTAATTATTTAAATCGTCACTATCCAAATATAAGTACTTTATAAAGGCATTTGCTTCATCAAATAATGCTAACTGTTATTTTATGGTTACCAAAAAATTGTTACAATGTCAAAAATCTTAAATAAACGTAGGATAATTCTAAATTACAGCTTCTAAAACAGCTTTCAAACTTATAGTAATACTATTATCTTATATTGGTAATTTTAATAACGTTACGCTCTAAATAAGCATAAATAAATTATTTTATAGTGCCTTTGAACGTATGTTGGTTTTTTAAAGAATAAAAGCTTTATAATAGTCCATTATTGTGTTAATTTAATACTAATCCTATATTAACATTGAATTTATAACAATTATTGCTTTTGCTCCGTTTTCTTTCAAATCTATTCATCTCTACAGTATATAGCTATATATTGATCGAAATAAAAGTATTGTTAGAACTATGAGTAATAATAACATCGTAATTTGAATTTGGTTAATGGATAAAAAGGCTTTCAATAAAACTACAAAACAGGTGGATTCAAATGAAAACTTAAAAAGGAGTATACTGATTTTATTAATAATTGTAGTAAACAAAAAAAGATTCTTCATCGGCATCTTCATATTATGTTGGGAAACGCTTTACTTTGCAGGGCATGTTGGTTCTGAAAAGAACAAGCAAGTTTGTTTTTTAAATGGCTTAATTAAAAATCTTGGCTTATTTATTTTATACCAAGTACGTACCTAACTAATTACGGTTCCCTGATAAGCTCGATAAAAATCAGTCACTAATACGTATAATGAGTTTAAGCATCATAACATATTTCCGAAGTGCTGTTATATGGCTGAACATAATAAGTGTCTTGTATTACACTATATGCGAGCTCTAATTTTTGTGACAAACCATATTAAAATTAACAGCACTATTATGCTATCGTGAAATGCCTAAAGCTTTAATTTCATTTGTCGCCATTTGCTTTCCTTTTCCTATCTTACAAAAATAATACAAATTACTAAGATCTGACTAGAAAGGGAATGAAATCATTTGTATTTTGTACCAATATCTTTATAAGGTACTTTAATTGTTAAAACTATTACTATAATCTAAATTTTGTGATATTTGTTAAAAATAGGTTATGTTTTATAAAAAAAAAATATACTAATAAAGTATATTAGCGAGGGCGCGTGTATTCTTTCTCAATAACATGTATATTTCACCCGACAAACTGATGCGCGCAGCTAATTTCACCCAAAACATTCAGAAATACAGGCGGTACTTACCCATCATTCAATATTAATTTTCATATTTAAATATTTCAAGTCCACATAACGTTGCACGATCAAAAACAGATCAATATATTTTTAAAATCAATAAGATTTTCTTTTTTACAAAGGAATTACAACAGTTAGCATTGTTATGAAATTTTAATAACAGATTGTAATTTTAAAAGCTATATAATGACTGTAATGAAGTCGCAAAAAATGTCATTTGTTTATTCATGTGCTCATAACTGACTTAATTAATGATTTAATACGATAATTATAATGCTATTAAATTTCCTTTATATAGCTCAACGCTGTCTAAAGGGGGGGCCCAAATTTTACTTATAAGAGTCGTATAAAAGAAATACAGCCGATATACGATTTGGTTATAATGCTTTGTACATGAACTCGTGCTATCATAAGTTTGTTATAATGATGTTTTGTGCTTGCTGGGATATATATATATATGTAGTTGGTTTAGCCCATAACCTATGACTAATATTACAAAAATACCGATAAAATTATTAAATAAAAGCTCTAGGTAGTGTAAAAGTTTAGATTTACAATAAATTTGATAGGTACATAGGTAAACATTGACACTAAGTACAATGTATTATGTACATAATACAAATATGTATGTGGATAGAAGCAATACAGCGAATTCTATTGTTATATTAATTGCTGGTAAAATAAAAGCTATCATAGCTCTAAGCCAAAGGTAGATTAAAGAATAAAGTTCTCTATTAAGCTTAAAAAGCTATTTAAATATCTACATGATCACAAAATCAAACTTTTAAAATATAACACGAAATTTTGTGAAGATAAACTGTGAGAATTTTAGAGTTATTTAAAAAATGTCCTTTATAAATTTTATTTGAGCACCAACCCGCCTACAATCCTACAAATTTGTTCAATAGATAATTTATTAGACGAATCAGATAATAAAAAACTACATTCGTGAGCAGGTGATCCGAATGAATGATTTTTTTTCATCTAAATTAATGACCGAAGTTGTGTAAACATTTATTGTCTGTGGAAAATACGTTCATTCATTGTTATTTTACAAATATGAATAAAGAAGGTGGGGTTCTGTGCGTGCAAAGGTATTTTGTGTTGATTTCATTCATGTTTGGCAAAAAGATTTTGGTATGTGAATAGTTTTTAACTTTTTTAGTTGTATGCATAACTTTATGTTAGTACTACATATTGAAATACAACATTTTACGTAATATAATATTACCGATTACATACGTAAAAAATTAAGTAAGTATAAGTAAGATAGAGGAGATGTAACTTGTAACAGCTTCTACATATTAAAATAGTTAAATTATTCTGTTTCGGAAAAAAAAATGTTTGTTCACATAAAAATTACGTAAAATTAAGTATTCCCAACACTACTCGTTTAAGAAATATATGTATGTACTCATTATGTACTTATATCCGTAGCACCAATCGTAGCACTGACTATCATCACCCCATCAGTAAAATAAAATTTTAGAATAATTATTACTATTTCTTGAATAATGTTTATATTGATATGTATTATCGTACTGTAAGAATAAATACTAGTAGATATTTACGACTTAACAATCCCAACAAACACAGATTACAAAAGTTTCAGAAATACCCAATAATATTCCATGCCTAACATCTCTATTTAATGTAAGGATTATTTGGGATAAACGCACTTTGTCCCAGGGTCATAAATTAGCAACAATTAACAGCAGACCCTGGGAACTTTAGTCAGGTGGTCTTTCACGCCTACGCTTACGTTTTTTTCACTACCTGGCTACTGCATGCCAATTATAGTAGTGACACCATGATTACTGCGATATTTTGTTATATTTATTAGTTTATTCATGCTTATAATTTTAAACAAATGACATGTATATGCATGTATGAGTGTTGGTTATTCTGTGTTCAAGTAATAGTAGTAAAATACTACGTATGTAATTAATCGTAATTGATTAGAATTAGTATATAATTAAGAAGAAAGAATTTTTGATTAAGCATTTAGTTTTTAGAGTTAGTGTTGAGTTGATGAATCTTTTATTTCTATATGGACACCTTGATGAAATATTATGTAGCCAAACAGCATAATAAGTCATTAAACTATTGAACAGGCTTCTAACCAACTTTTATTATTTTTTAATTAGATTTTTTTTAATGAGACGGTTCCTTATCGTAGCATCTCATGGCCAACCTAAAATTGTTCAAATAGAGTGCTAAGGATTGCGTGTACAATACAAATAGCCGTTTACCGTGGCCATTACACTACAAAGCTCATTCATGACTTTAAAAATACAAAAAAGGTTGCGATTATTCTCACGGGCAGCACTTGAAGTTTTTTTTTAATTCGTTCTGGCAGGTTGTATCATAGCCCGCCAATTTTTAGATGTTTGACATTTGACAGTTGAATAGCCGCCACTTTTTTATTATACCGCGAAAAATGTGATCGATTCGATGCAATATTTGTATTTGTTTAGCCGGGCCTACGGACTTGTAACACCTTATGTATACTCCCACGATTTGGTAGAAGAGGAAGCTGGTATAAAAATGTTAAAAATTATAATATTTGCTGTGTTCATTTTTTTGATGATGCATGTTAATCCTATTTTACACGAAGATTTTTACATTCATAACAAAAAACATAATACGATGAAACCCAAATAATAGAGGCCAAGAGGTTGAGAAGTTACAACGTTTTTATTTAAAATATTACAGATTACAAAAAAATCAAATAGTAATAAGTAACTTTTTTTTAATAGGCACCTAATGTATGAAAGGTGACGATCGGAATCAAATATTCGATTAATTTAAATTGACATGCAGAAAACGGAAGGAAGCACACAAAAGATATAAAATGGCGGCCACCCAGCGCGCGATTTGTCATTATCCTAATGATAGTGTGTGAAAGAAATCAATAAATAAATTGCGGTTTTGGGGACTCTTAGTGGGGACTGCATTATGTTAATGCAAAGTATAGTTATGTATTTTTAAAATAGTAATTATTATTTGGAAGTACATACTAAACTTTTAGCAAAAGCCAAGGAAACATATATTCCTAAATCCTAAGTAGCATGATATGGATTTTAAACGTGATTAATTCATTTCAGTCTCCCCGTGCAAAACGTCGGGATACCTAATGAATAAATCGCGTTTAAAATCCGTTAAAATCTTTAATTTCTAAATGTATAAATCTCGCGTAAAATCAAAGACACGAAAAAAGGTACTATGTTATGTTAAGTATATTTTATTGTAGCTTTTCAGGTCAACCTAAGCGGAGCCGCAACTGGAGCTTGTAAAGAATAAAACTAGCCAAGAGCGCGCAGAAAAGGCTCCGACCAAACCAATTTTTTATTATGTTGTTACTTTAAATTTAGGTTTTTAACAATTATTCCTATATCTGTGCTATAAGACGTTGCTTTTTACCAAATTTCAAGACGGAAGTGTTCACGGTTTTCCTGTAGGTTTTGATTCCCTTGCGAATGTCGAAATTTGCGAAAATTTGCAACACAAAAAGCTGTATCTTTTGATTGTGTTGGCTTATAAGTTTGATTTTTTCACAGATTCGAGGCACCGTAGACTTGAGTATTCGATGTACAATTTAAAGAAAGCTTTTTAATATCTATCTATAGTTTCACTTGTAAACCTGGAGTAAAAATTAACCCACAAGTGCCTAAAACTTATTCTAGGGCACATTTTATTACATAAAAATATATTTTGCGTTCAATCCTCTATTCTATTATATAAATTATTTTTTTATATTATACTAGCTTACCGCCCGCGGCTTCGCCCGCTTTGTCTCAAACCTAATAAATTATATACTAAAACCTTCCTATTGAATCACTCTATCTTTAAAAAAAACCGCATCAAAATCCGTCACGTAGTCACATTTAAGCATGCAAAGGGACATAGGGACAGAGAAAGAGACTTTGTTTTATACTAAATATGCAGTGAAACTATTATAAGCAGGAGGTCCAAGACGTGGGACATTATAATCAACTAAGATTAAATTAAGTATAACAAAGTTAATCTTTTGTGATTACAATTCTTATTATAAGCTACTGCAATCAAACACTGCAATACAAAATTGGCATCCAAATAATAAATTAAGTAGCAACAGATCCAGTCAGCGTTCCAAACCATAAATCATAGACCAACAATTGACATTTCGATTTGTATTGTATCCTTGTCTATGCTTTACTCTATGGTCTATGGAATCATTGCACAATGGGTTGGGGAATCAAAATTATTTGCGGTCGGTAGACCACACCAGAGG
Source organism: Colias eurytheme (assembly GCA_907164685.1). Lineage (NCBI taxonomy): Eukaryota > Metazoa > Arthropoda > Insecta > Lepidoptera > Pieridae > Colias > Colias eurytheme. The sequence goes on along the minus strand of CAJQZN010025105.1, from coordinate 7,653 downwards.
GTCGTAATTATGTGATATATTGTAATGATATTTATCAATGTGGTTCTTTACAATTGTAGCTATTATGGATGCAGGATATTTATAAGTACTTAGCTATTTATTGCGATTAATTTGAAAATCTTTCCACACTTATTTTAACTATTTAGATTGGTCATAAATATTTAGAAATATTTACACAAGGAATTACAATTTTCTACAGAATCAACTATCAAGCGATTGGAATTATAACCGTAATCGCTGGCTTTCTTTACAATAAAGAAAAAGATTCGTAATCTGAGTAAAGTACACTAAAAGTATTTAAAACTTCGTGGAAGTTTAAAATTGTAGATAACGGACGGTGTAAAATTATAACCATCATGACAATTAAAATCGATCAAAGAAAACTTTCATTTTGTTATGATAGTTTTACTTAGGTACCTACTAGGAAAATAAAAAACCAATATCATTCCACATTTTTTATTTCACAGAGCATAATATAAACTTACAATATTTTAAAACTCATCCTTATACTGTTCCTTCACCTTTTCGTTATATTCAGTCAAAATTAAATCTATATCCGTGACATTAAATTGCATGTCTTTAAACAATTCCTTCTCAACAGATTCCTTAAAAAAATTGTGTAGATTCTGAAATATGTCAATCGCTGTATTCTTACCCTTGTATAGATTTAAACAAAACGGCTGAACATTCTTCAAAAGCTTAGCAACCGGAACGAATATTTCCCTGCTTTTCCCACTAAAAGTAATTGTATCCTTAAATATATTAAGAAGACCATAGCAAACTGTTGGTGTAGACATTCTTTCCACCAAACCAATCATTTGATAAAACTTAAACATCTCATTTGGTTTTCTTTGTTTCTCAGTTCTAGCGCGCAAATGTTCTTCCAATATAATATTGAATAGATCTAGAAGCTTCTGTACAACGTTCGAGTCCAATTTAGATATTTGTTCATAGAACGGTTCCAGTCCCTTTAGTTTCATGACCCTAGCTTGCAGTTTGGGGTTGTTAGGTAACCATTGGTACATAACATCCAACGCGTGAGCTTTTAGGGCAAGATTATCGTCATTTTCAAATACATCTAGCAGCATATCTATTATATTCATCGGTATGAATGTATTGGCAGTCGATGGGGCATTTTTAAACAATGTTTTGAGTAGGTAAATTAATTGAAGTCGTAGTGCTGTGTATGTTGTTCTAATATTTGGAATGAGAACTCTATCTATGCCTTGAAGAGTAAAGACTGTGTCCGTGTAGTTTTTAGCATCGATAAGTTCAGTCAAATCGTTGAAAGATGAAGCTAATTTGTCATAAAGTTGTTCTGTGTGATCGTTAGAGATTCCTTCACGTCTTGATTTCTCCGCTAATGCTGTGAGATGTTCAATTTGTTGAATGACGTTTTCTACGGTAATTTCTTCAGGTTGAGCGGAGGTTTCTGCAGAAAAGAGTAGGTATTAGTGGATAAAATCTTATATATAAAATTCTCGTGTCACAATGTTAGTCTGCATACTCCTCCGAAACGGGTGGACCGATTCTCATGAAATTTTCTGTACATATCGGGTAAGTCTGAGAATCGGCCAACATCTATTTTTCATATGTAGGTACCACGGGCGAAGCCGGGGCGGGCCGCTAGTATATAGATAATAATGTAGAGAAGACATCTTAAATAGTACCTAGGTAATAATAACAGCATATTATCCCTACAATAATTAATAATTTAAGATTTTTAGGACTACTCAGGATTTTACTGATAAATTATACCTACTCATCTACTACATAGTAGGTACATATGCGGGCTGATTTGGAGGTTGCGTTATATGTATTAGATTTAAAGTACCTATAAATATAGGTGTTATGGTTGTACTTTTAATATGTAACAAATGTAAATGATTTTATAATACACACCTGTAACATCTTCATCCGCAAAGACGCATGTCAGCAAACATAATATTATACCAAACACTGATACAGCAAATAAGCGAACCATTTTGCTAATTATTATTTCACTCCAAAGTCAGAAAGAAGACAGCAGTTAGATGACATTGGTCAAAGAAGAATATTATATAGAAATGTTTTTAAAGAAGAGTAAATATCATAGAGCAATTTATAAAAGAGGTCTGTCTTTCGAGAGTGATTTGATTTTTAACTTGTTTTATTTTTATATCCATAAAATCGAAATAATAGGTCTACAAATAGGTCCCTACGCATAGACATTGATTCCTATGCGTAGGTACCTATTATTTTTATTATATTTTAAGCGCGGATTTATTTTTATAAAACGTACAGTGTGTAATAAATGTTTAATTGTCTTCATCTTCATGGTCTTCATCAGCTATGAGTGACATTTGTCAGAAATTACTCTGTTTGTGTAATGGAGAATTTATCAGATTTAAATCCATGTGAGGACGGAGAGTGTTTCTGCCTCTCACCTCGGAGTAGCGTGGCTTTGATATCTATTATAGGATTAGTAAGTAAGCTTTTTTTAGTTTTGCGTGCTTTTAAGCTTACAGGAATTGTGAATGGAAACTTGTTAGTATTAAAAAGTGTTCGCACTTTTAAGATGCAAGGCGCGATTATAAAATATTTGAATGAGGGAGGAAAATCCTACAGATATTATAAATGCGAAAGCGTTTGAGGATGTTTGTTACATTTTTACGAAAACAATTTTGGACGAATTTGGATGAAACTTAACAATAATGTAGCTTGTAACTAAGCTTTGTAAGTTGTATACCTACCTAAGTTATACATCAGAATAACCCAGACGCGCGCGGCGTATTCTTTCTATTATCTAAATGATATTGTAAAACTGCAACGCCCCTTCATTGCACTCTTAAAATTTAAATCCAAATTGTTAAAAATTTCTATTTATATAATGTTTTTTGCCGCCTGCTGCTGTAGGTATGTACCTACAGCAGCAGGCCAAAGAATATGATATAATAATATTCGACAACGTCTATAAGAATATTCTACGCCATCTAGGAGAAGTTGCAGGAGCATCTTTATCGACCTAGCAGATATCTGCGTATATGAATACGATGCTATTTCGATACTGTGTTTTATCGATTTTTTTTCAGGTTGGCTGTTTATTAGAAATCCTATCCAACGACGACGCGGATGTGTGCGTGGTGTGTTACGACACGCGCGCACACGTGGACTCGTTCAGAAGTGTGCTGGTGACGGCCTTCCAAATGGCTAATATGTTACTGCTGTTGGGGTCTATTGTTGTTAGTAACTAATAATAAATATTAAATTTGGATTTAATCTTTATTTTGAAAAATAAATAAAAAACTAAAACTTCCATTGCCTTATACGATACCCTGTTCGGTCTTTTCCATTTACCATATTTTAATAAACTATTTTTTTTCTATAGGTAATACCAGTAGCGTTTAGCTACTATTATGTAGGTATTCTGTGATACCAGTAAAATTACAGTACAGTGAAAATTTTAGAGAAAACGTACAGCTAGTACGTACAATGCCATCTACTTCACGCTATGTATTCAGATACATACGCTTAAAACAGCATCTCTAAAATATCATAAAATAAACTAAGTAATTATCGCAACGTTGACAAGAGAGAATTTTAGAATACTTGGTTCTTTGATATACTGTTTCTCTTCCTATTTCTTCTTACTAATAAACGCAACCACTACCGCCAGCCAGACAGCCCGGACTCTAACCGAAATAGCAAGAGAAACAGTAAGTACTTATATCAAAAACTATACTAAATTGCTTTTTTTTTCAAACGTTGCTAGCTCCCGTACTATTAGTATACCAAATAAATAAAATTATTATAAACTAGAGACCCGCTCGCGTTTTCGCCCGCTTTGTCTAAACCTAATAAATGATACCTATATTTCTTCTTCTTCTTTTTGTTTATGGCATGATATACTTAAATCTTCATCGAGAATCACTCCATCTATTTAAAAAAAACCCCATCAAAATCCGTTGCGTAGTTTTAAAGACTTAAGCATTTATAGGGAGCCGACTTTGTTTTATACTTTGTAGTGATTTACAATTTATTATTTAAATACGTACTACCTATACATTTCAATTAATGGCATGTTTGTGTTCTCAGGAAAACGCGATGCTCTTACAAATATACCTGTGGTACACGCTAGCTTTTATAGTGATGGGTTTTGTCGTATCGATACTGGGCTTTTTATTTCGACTGCAAGAGGAAGGCGCGTGGAGTCTTGTTGCCTTTATTCCAGAAATTGTATTCCTTTTTGGTAAATATTTAATTAATGAACACTATTATATTTATGAATATTTAATTAATGAACTAGTACTTAATTATGTATATTGTAGTCACGCACGTATTACCCATACGTTTAGTTAAAGGCATAGCTACTTTAGATAATTATTTACGTAGTCGGTAGTCCTAAGGTTTTTTGTACCTACCAGTGAAATAAGTGGATATTTTACAGAGAAATTCGATTGATCTGCTATAATTATTTTTTTAATTCAAGATTAGGCAAGCATTTGACCATCACTTCGCCTGATGGAAAGCGATTAGCGTGGTCTAGGATGGTCTATTATACTTTCGTTGACCAAGAATATTTTGTTCATTATGTGTACTTTTAATAATTTGCTAGTAGAATATTCTATACATTTTTTAACAATATATTTTCAGTAATGTACCAGTGTCTCCCTCTAGTGGATCATTATCGGAAACGAATCGACGTGTATACCTATGACGACAGTTAAAACTGTTTGAAAATAACATGTATTTTTCATCGAGATAGAATGTACTACGTACTAGAGAGGCGATCGCTACTACACTCTCTTTAACACGAGCTAGAGGTAAGAATCACAAGTCTCTTTAGTCTGTGTCGGACTGTGCCCCCCGCTTGCCGCGTCCACACGTGTTATTGCTCTGTTCAAAATGCCTTCGTGTTTGCTTAGATATTGTTTTAACAGTTCCCATAATACAAACAAAGCCCGAGGAGTGACTTTTCACCAGTAAGTTTCCTTATTATGAGTAAGTCATGCATTTTACTAATATTGTTATCATTTTGCGAAAAATCACCACGCGTTCTGCGTTTCGCGCCATTTTTCATAGACTAACAGCACAGACGTGACACTATCGATGAGTCTGTTAAAAAAATGTAACTGGATTTTTTTAACTATGTATATACAATATCTACTAGGAAAGATTACCGTGGTGTAGTACCTAAATATTTATACTTTTACCCGACTACGCAAAGTAAAACGGTAGGTTATATTAAGTAATATTTATTTATTTACCTATTTTTATTTATTAAAAAAAGGTTAATCAACAGTTGTTCCAATAGGATTTATAAATTATTATGCACAACAATTACAAATAAACACAACATTCACAGAAACTAATACAGTAAAAGTTCCTTAATCGCGCTTCCTTTATTCATGTTTTCACTATTCGCGGATTAAAAAAATGCGACCCAATTTCTATATTCACGACTAAAAATTTTTTTTATTCGCGGATTTAATAAGTACATACATAATAATAAAATTATTCCAATAGGTATCTTACCCAATATCCTTGTCAAATGGACTAATAAGAAAGTAAAATAGAACTTATTACAAGTTTGCCTAAAGTACATAATATTATGTTCTTAAATGATATCGCCAAGGCCTTTGACACAAGCCGCCTTTGTCGCAAGCCACCTCTGCGGCGATTGATGTTTTTGAGAATGTAAATAAACAGAATGGAAGCAACCTTATAACTCAATAAATAAAGTATATTTTTAAATATAGTTCCGTTTATAGTAAAGTTACAAAAATTGTGATCGAGTAAGGGGGCGTCCATAAATTACGTGAGGTGTTTTTTAAAACTTTCTGCACCTCCCTCCCCCCCTGGTGAGATGTCGTGAGAATTTATTCAACCCCTCCCCCATCCTCGAATCTCACGTGAGATTTTTCAAAATGTGCGTTTCTTATACGTAAACGCCATCAACATTGAATCATCGTATCCATTTAATTAGGGCTATTATAAACCAATACTCCAAAATTCGATTACATCATGAAGCAAAAACTGATAAAACTATTGATTACTACACAAAACGACAAAAGCTTACTTAATTGATATTATTTAAAGGAAATTAAAATACATAGTTTAATATAAAATCCTCGTTTTATTAATTCCCTAGTATCAGTACCACCAGATAGTACCGAGTAAACAGATTGCACAATGTGTCGCATCTGCACGCATTGCTTAATCTTTGAACTTGAAGCCACGCCTCACTTGTTCCACACGTACCCCACCACATCGGCCGCGCGCAATGTTTTTGTTTGGAATAACCCCTCTAGTAGTATATCTCGATGGTATTTTTATGCATAATATCAGAGTGCAATTACTTGTAAATAATTTGAAGTGTTAATAAATGGTATTTGAAATTGTTCTTGTTTTTTATACCTACTTAAGAAAAACTGTTTTCATGCCTTTTAACTTTTTAAATACCCAAGTGCTTTGTTACTTACTTGTCTACTAAAAGAACAAGCAAGGGATGAAATCTTGATGAAATAGATGTAAAATTCTTTAGATAATGGTAGTAATGCACTAAGTGTAGGTCATAGAAATCTAAATAACAAGACACTAGAAGTCGTAAGCGTGCGTGACCTTGTCGCCACTCAGGTGATTTTCACATCACCAGTGCATTCGTCACTGTTCAGTTGCTCTGGAGACGTATGAGTGTATACATGGTGTGTTTCAGCAATTCCCATTGCGGAAATTCTTCCACAAGTTGTAATTATACTTATAAAGGAATAATATTTCATCGGAAAATATTTTTTTTTAGAAATAATGCCGTTTTTCCTTAAAATTATAGAATATTTACAAGTATTACGAGTGTCACCATAGTAATCGAAATAACAATGAATGACACAGTCGACCATTCTTATTATCACGTTTGTTCGTATTGGAGCAAAAAGTCTCATATACTTAAGGATGTTATTCTAAAATAAAACGTAAATTCGTGCGTTAGGATACATATTCAAAAGCTTAATTTAATAGTTAAGTTAGTTTTCACTAAAATCAAGCTGTCCAATAAAAGGCATAGTTTACTTGTGTGTACTGTTTAGCTTTCGGTTTGAATGTGTTGATTTTGGCGACAGCGGTTTTCATACGAATTATGACATTATACCACTTCTATGTGTCTTGTTATTTAGATTTCTATGGTGTAGGTACTATACAAGTTAAAGAATCATAAAATAATTTTGAAAGTTTTTTGTTCATCAATCTAAATGTGTGTGTGTTTTAAAGGGTAGGTATGTGCAGTGTGCATGTTTGCAAATTAATCATGTGTCAGCATCCAATAAAATAAAACAACAAATTCATTCAAATATGCTTCTCCTTTAATATTTTTGTACTATCTACTATATACAAAGTGAATATTAAATCGTACAACAAAAAATAAAACTAACTTAACATGTATAGAAAACTCTTCTATTCATCTATGAAAAACTTAATCTATGATTTAGGTAGTACCAGAGACACGATAGACCGTCTGACTACTCTATGGTCTATGGTCTGGTGTAAAAAGTTTTGTTGTCTGTGGAAGCTAGTATAGATAACCACAAAACTTTTCACTTACAATCTCGTTCTATAAATAAAACAGACGTGAAATAAATAATAGTCTAACGCCATTAACACGTAGTGAACTAACTAAGACAG
>CAJQZN010025101.1:0-12055 GCA_907164685.1 Colias eurytheme | reverse complement strand
AAATAATTTATTGCGTTATGCCAAAAGTCGTAGAACAAATGTTGTTACTTATGATGTTAGCTATCTTGTCCTGCGAGGTTGCTGGTGTTTTACAAGTAACCCTGTATATTAGGTTAAGTATTATTTCATTCAGTTTTTTCTCTCCAGAGCATTATATAACAGATCCCATGATGTTAATATTGCATATGACTCACACCAATCAATACACACTTGAAGCTGACCTTAAAACAAATTACTGTATACTACATATTTATATCATATGTAGCTCAGTACTTTTTAGGATCTAATTAAATGAATAAATTATATTGATTTTTAGTGTGGAGTTGTCCTGTATGTTCTATAGTGTATTTTAAGATGCAATGTTTAGATTGCTGATGTATTTTTTTGTTAGAATACAGTTTAAAAAAAATATATATATATCAGAATAAGCATCTAGTTTTTGTAGATTTCTAAGCTATCAGTATACACAAAAATTGGCTGAAAAAATGAATGGCACACATCAGGGACATTGAGTATTGATCCATGCCTAAATCTTCTATTAAACAAAATGAATATGAAGTGCTACTCAACTCACCATGTATAAAAGTGACTGCATCTTTGACATAATCATCAATTTCGATAAATATATCATTTATCTTCTTCTTTGCCCTCACAAATATCTGCAGGGGAGAATCCACATTGGAGACATTCACACGCATAGTTCCATTGTTCATAGCGACGTTATGAGGCCCGTCGCCAGCCATCATAGATATTGTACGGTTAACATACGCAGCCATACGGGAAGGAAATAGTCACGGTTTTCGTTAGCTGTACCTTACGGTGGACAAGCCAATGTTATATTCAAATCACTCCTACAGATAACACATAACATGCAGGTACAACTGCAACAAATAAAAAGCGTGAACATCTACATCAGATAGAGTGGACGTAAAAAATAAATGCAGCTATTTAGAGGTACACTTGATATTTTTTTGTACTCATCTAGCATACTCCATAACTTCCATTTAAGGTTATGTTTGCAATTTATAAATAAAAATAAACCAATAAAGCTCAAGTATGAAAAAACAGTGAAAAGATGTGCAAATTAGCAGACTGAAGCGGAACTTAGGCCATAAAACGTAACATCTAAAAAAAGAGGCACCTTATCATCCCGTTGCATCATAGCCAACAACATACATCACTGCAGTTCCAGCCGCGTGAAGAAATGTATTAATTTATTATTAAAACTATTTATAAACTTTATTCATTTAATATACAATTAGACGTAAAACATCTGACAGCCGATAGATCTAAGTCAAAATTTATCTGCCCTGAATTTCAGGATTTAATAAATTTTCAGTGTCATAATCCATAAATGCATAGTAATAACACGAAACAACTTACCTGTTTTCTATAATGGCATTTTGTACGGATTACTTTAAGAGTTAAAATTTATTTTTCGGCAGAAGTAGAAAAATACCTGAAAAATTTTTCATATAGGATTTTGAACGAGTGGTTTTTGATTACACTTTTTGTAGACATTAGAGAAGTATGTTAACGATACTTCAAATCGAAGCCGATGATTGGCTTAAATAAATAATTTCATGTTTTTACAAAATTTTATCCAATTGCTATTGCGTATAATCTTGATATAATCCAATAGAATTTTAGCAGCCGTAGTCCCGTAGACAATAGATTCGTATTATCTATTTCGACTTGCCATATATCCTCCCGAGCCTCATTTAGTCTATTCACTTAAAATGGAAATTAAATTAAATTTCATTCCGTTAATTTATATTCCAGTGAACTGAAAATAGTTTATTTTACCTACGCTTTCTATTACTAATAAAATCGATCGTGTAGCAATCTAATAAATAAATCGTGTTAAGCCGGGTATCCACTTAAGTTCGCCGTGGATTGCGAACACTGTGTGCTCCGCGTACGTGAACGTGTACAGTGTACACACTTAGGCTGCAACATCAGTGCTTCTGTCGGAGCGCTAAATTCCGCGCTCCGGTCTCCAGTTATAGACACACGACAGACGGTCGGTGCAAACATGCCGCCTCCAGAATTAGTAGGAAGTGCAGCTTATATTTTGATCATTATATTGTGATGGAATACAAACAACCTCCTCGATTTTGGCAAGATTATATGAATAAGGGAAGAAGAAATAATGAAATAATGCATATATTCATCATTTCATCGGACCACTCCATGTTCGCGAACTTAACAAACACACGCTCGCGTCCACGAACAAACTGCGCTCCCCTTTGAGTTCGCGCAAAAAACCGCTTCCGGAGCGCTCCGCCGTGCTCCGATCGTGCTCCAGTCGCGCTCCGCGATCACGACGTATCCATTATGTTTGGTTTGCGGAGCGGGCGCGTTCGCAAACCACGGCGAACCTAAGTGGATACCCGGCTTTAGAAATAGAAATATTTTGTTTTTGGTCGCGTCGGGTTGACATATTTTGTAAAAATGTGAATGTCAATTCAATAAATGGCGGATTTAGGCAAATGTGTTGAACCGCGTATGTTATCATAATTAAATTAAAGTTACGAAAGTGAATTAAAATATAGGTATCTAATTTATTGTAGCGGTTTATAAATTCCACGACATCCTTAAATTTCCAAAATGTCTCGATCAGCGCGTGCGGACACAAGAAACAGAGTCAAAGATGATATCAAAAGAGTCATGCAAGCTGTTGAAAAAGTTCGCCATTGGTAATATTTATTTCCTTCATTTTATAAATTGAAATTATTATAAATTTCATTTTTATTTGTCATGTTTTCATTCAATTTACAGGGAGAAAAAATGGGTGACGATTGGTGAAACCACCATGAAGATATATAAATGGGTGCCGATATCGACGAATGAACAGAAGAAAAAGCATGCCGCTAAACGGGAAAATAAAGAAAACACTTTGACGCCAAAAAAGATGCACGATTCCTCGAACTCAAACTTCGGAATGGCTGAGGATTCCAATACATGTGAGATAAAATTAACACAACATATGCAGTGTTTAACTGTTTCATCTTTATGTTTTTAAAAATATTGTATGCATAGCGACATGTAAAAATTTGACCATATCCTATAGTACCTAATCGATTTTTCTACATTTCCACATAACCTGGATATGAAATACCCACTAAAATTCTAATAGACTATCTTAAAATACTATTTATGATTTGATTGGCCATTGATATGCTAAGTTATAATTATTTTAATGAGGAATTACTTTTATTTAGTAAATTTATTTCCAATTTGTCTAACATCAGTAGAAGATTATAAAATTAAGCCCATATTATTTTAGTACCCTATATGATAATTAAAAAATATGTATTAAACTTCAATAAGTTTAGACAGAGCAGTATTATATAAGACTTCTCATTATTTCAACTTTATAATCCTTTATTCATAGAATATCTGTACCATTCCAGGTTTCTCCACTGTGAGTGACTCCCAAGGGCCAACAGATTTTGCATCATCCCACATGAACTTTTCCGAAGATTCCAATTCGCAGAGTAGTGGGACGACAACACCAGCGAAACGGTTAAAAACGGACTGAACAAATAAGACATAGACTGTGAAGATTCAGTGATAATTTATTTTGAAGTGATTCAAGTGAGTGGATGTTATGTTACTATAAAGTACAATGTTTATTATTTAAGATATTTCAAATAAGTTGGCGTATTTTATGATTATAACATCCTGGTTACAGGTAAGACATAGTAGGTAAATATTGTGTAGGTGTAGTGTTCTCTTGTATTTGATATTTTGTGAGTTTAATGTCTCCTCTACACTACTTGCGAAGTTGAACGAGGTTAGACAAATAGAATAATGTAGAGAGGCAGTTCGGCTTACATCGTCCAACTTTACCTTGCCTCGGCTGACTTCCGTTTGTTGTCGGTTTTGCGCCCGAGTCAAAGGGCACGAAGTCACCCGAAGTGCGTTCTGAATATGAACGAATGCGCTCCTCGCGAAGTTGAACAAGTATGTAGTGTAGCAATGTGGACTTCAGTCAACTTCGGCCGAGTACTTCGCCGAGGAACTTGGCAAGTAGTGTAGAGGAGGCATTAGAAATGAATTAGAAATGATTTGGATTTGATTCATAATATTGACCCAATACTGTGATTCTGACTCTGATAACATTCTGTAAAATATTGCAGTAGTAATATAATATAATATAAATTTCATTTTAAATCAATATAAAATTCAGTACATAAATTAGTATACAATTTGTGCAATGATGTATTTTCTGTATATTATATAAATGTTTCTAATGTAATTTGCGATAAAATGAGTTTTTCACATAATGTTTGGCTGCATAATCTAAATAGTCCACGTTGTCAAAACGTTTTAGTGGATGTCCAATGAATTATGCCAAAATGTCACACAGATTTTATTATTATTTTATATAATTCACAATTATAATTCAGTGTATTTATTTTACTATATTTGACTATATTTTGCTAATAATTTTATTGCACACTGTGTGACTAAGAAATGGTTGCATTTACACTGCCAGAGTTAATAAATAAATACACACAAGTAGGCATAGGAGAAGATGTGTGGAAGTAAAAGTCACAATTATAGCTTGACCGCAACCGCTGTACCGCGCCTTAAGCCTTGTTTCCACTTGAGCATGCTCAGGCGAATGAGCGGGCTCGGGCCCGAGCATGCTCAGGTGTCTCCACTTGAGCGGCTCGGCCAAATGAGCCGCTCATTCGCCTGAGCATGCTCAAGTGGAAACAAGGCTTTAGGTTGCGCGGCGAGGCGGGGGAGAGTACCGACCGTTCCGTTTCTTTCTAACTTCTAACTCGTGCTCTTTCTTACCTGGTCCCCGCCTCACCGCACATACCTAGAGTGCGGTATAACCACTGCGGTCAAGGTATACATACAGTGCTGACCAAAACATTGTAAGATGTTTCTTTTTAAAGGAATTTAATTTTATATTTAAGTATAATAGCAGCCAAAATAGATTATTTTAAGCTTTCTTCTTGATGTGTGATGGTTATAACTCAACGGATTTGTGAAAATTAATGTATGCAATGAATGTGCTGTAAAGTTTTAATGGTTGAATGTTTGTCTTATTAGATTTATTCTGATAGCATTTACTATACCTACCAGGTTTTTAAATTTTTTTTTGTAGTTTGACAAATAAAAAAAAAAAGAACAAAAGATCATTAATTATCATTTTGATGGAATTCTCATTTTCTCCTATGATGCAAGTCTCACAATTTCTAATTGATAGTTCGATACTAATATTATAAAGCTGAAGAATTTGTTTGTTTGTTTGAACGCGCTAATCTCAGGAACTACTGGTCAGATATGACAAATTATTTCGGTGATAAATAGCCCACTTATCGAGGAAGGTGATATATCATTACGCTAAGACCAAGATAAAGTGCTCAGTTTAAATTAAATGGTAGTTTATGTAATAGGGTCTTATTTGTGGAGGTTAAATATCAAACTTGAATATATTGTGTTGTTGTGACACTTCCATATTCTTGTCTCCATATGTACATTGAACAATGATTATTCAGAATTATCAGAATATTTTGAAGTGAAAACATCTTTAGCGGCGTTGAGCACTTTTTCTGTAATGGGTATAAAATCTTAAACTCGCGTCAGGACACGTGACCTGATCGAAAAAGCGTAAGACGGATGGATATCAAACATGCTCAACGTTAATAATCAAGTTTTCACTTCTGCCGGCACTCCCGGAGTGCAACCCGTCTTTTTTATTACTCAAGTTGTTTTGTCCCAAAATTTTACAATAATTTTGCATTTAATAATTAGTTAACTAATAACAATTTATTAATTTTGATGTTTTGTGATGCATGTGTCTTTATTCCAATTAAGAATGTATGTATATAGCATTGAGGTATTATTACTAGGGAGGGCACCACGAACAAAATCTGTGCGACAAGCGCGGCGGCGCGGAGCGGCTAGGCAGTCATACACTTTGTAGATATTCTGCCTCTTATTTCTTTTAAATTAAAACCAATCAATGTAACAAATAAAAAATTGAGTTTGAGACGATTGACTCTAACTCGTGTTAAAAAAGTGTAGTAGCGATGTCCTCTCTAGTACGTAGTAGCTACATGTAACTCAATGGTATAAAGGAAACAATTTTTCAGAATTTAATTAAAATGCTAAAACACATCACAATATAATTAAACAGACGACCCCTCACTAAATGAATAGTGCTTTGTCATTCCTTTTTATCAAGTTTTTTCAGAATTTAATTAAAATGCTAAAATACATCACAATATAATTAAACGGATAACCCCTCAGTAAAAAAGTAGTGCCAAATATTGAACACCCATCAGAATATTTCTATTTTCAGCAGAAACGCATACACAATACACATATTATTGTGTTCTTAGATTACAAATGCGATTATTTCGATAGCATCTCAGAAAAAACATGTCCAAATTGTCTCTTTACATATTAAAAAATAATTTTTGTAACGCTCTTATTGTCTCGAATTAAAATCTGAGGCTTAAAATACTGAACACACACAATCTTTTATATGTTTTTCGAGGCACATGTATCTTGAACGTGAATTTAACTGTCCTTATTACTATAGGTATGTGTTAAAAACCTTAATATTGTGAAATAATAAACTTAAATATAGGTAATCTCCTCTAGTTATTGTGCATTTGCATTAATATAAGTACAGTACGATTCAAACTTAATGGCGGCTCGGAACATCGCACCTGCACCTAACTTCCGAACCGCCATTAAGTTTGATTCGTACTGTAATAAGTTTATGTTTCGTAACATTGTTATGCTCGAACTTGTAAAATAGAAACAATATGTAAACATAGATTAATGAAGTATTTATATATTATTATTATTTGAGATTTAAATTGATTTTTCCATTATCAATTTAAGAATTGAAAGATATTTAGTTGGCCCAACAATTAATGATCTTCGACGTTTGCGGCCATTACGGCGTTTATGAATAAACAGCTACAATGACAAGCGATCATAGTCATTAGGCCCTCACAAGAAGCTTATATCTAATACACTGGAGATTTCAGTATGAACATTAACTGTAACAAGAAAATATCACGTTGAATGACGCCTGTATGTTTTTTTATCCCTTTCACACCTAACTAACTACCTAGGTGTGAAAGGGATAAATAAACATACAGGCGTCATTCAACGTCATAGTTTCTTGTTACAAGTTAATGTTCATACTGAAATCTCCAGTGTATTAGATATGAGCTTCTTGGGCCCTCTACACTATCGTAATTGTTTCTACTCGCCCAACGCTGTCATTGTGAAGAAGGCCCATAAAATTCATTCAATACAAAGTAATAAAAGACATATTCTATTATATGTAGTCTGGGTATTGGAAAATCAGTCTAAAAAAATGTATGTATTATATTATTTTTATTTAAATGACATGTATTTCTCATCGCAGGCGCATATGAAATGTTTTTTAAATATAATTTAATTAAATTGAATGTTTGTAAATAATTTATCGTAGCTGTATTTTATTTTACTTGCGAATTAAGTACAGTAATACCATAGATTTATATTAACTTAACAACTTGTTTATCTACTGATGAGTGGATAAGGAAGTCTCTGAAGAAACAATGTTTTTGTAAATAAATGTAAAAATTAAAATTGTAAGTTATCTTCCAAACATGTTTATGAAAAATGCAATTGGCTCTCAATGAAGTTCATAAATACACATAATACGATTATACATATAAACACAAAATTATTAATATGTATGTATTATGAAAATGTAAAACAAATGTAATCACACATTTTAAAATTAGTATAATATCAGTTTTTTGAAATTGAAACACCATGACCAATGATTTTATGAGTAAAAAAAATGTAGATAGGTTTTTAATTTAGCCCTCTGAGAGTGGCATGTCGAAATTTGCTAATTAGCCACATTCACCAGTTGTCTCTTTTCGCTCACTATAGTTGAATCATGCCATCTTACTTTGACGTCTAATCGTGTGTGCGGTAATGTGCCGTTTGAAGATCGAATGTTCTGATCCTTCATTGCCTATACTAGCCCCCTCATAAGTTGAGTATTCAAAAGTCAGATTTATTTCATGGAAATTTCTAATGTTAGATGTAATGAGAAGCATTTCAAGGTATTACTATACAAGAATAAACTACAATGAATTGTAGATAAGAATTATTGAGATTATAAGATGGTTCTTGAGTGAAATTTGTTTTATTTTATTTTCCTACTATACGTTAAAATTATACATTTTCGTGTCCTCTATAAACATTTTCTAGCGTCCCGTACCCAAAGGGAGAAACGTTCGTCTGTCTGTGATATCTTGTCGACGATCTGTTTGCATAAAATTGGAGAAATTTCTTATTGAATAACTTTTTATGCTTGTCTGTTTCTGCGTTGCTGGGCGGTGGGACCGCAGTGTTCCCAGTTGTAGTCTATCTGTGAATATAACCTTGAATATTGGATAAAGTACCTACTTTCAGTATTAAAAACAAAGTAATTTATCACTTACATATTCTTTGATAAAGTTTATCTATGTAATAAATTCTTACAGAGTGTATAATAAATTACAGAGTGAAAAATACTGCTCTTTTGTGTATCTTACCCCATTGAAAGTAAATTTTAGTATAAGTTAATAAAATAAGTTGAATATTCTAATTTTATCATTAAACAGCAACTACACGGTATTATTATGTAAATTACCGGTAAAGTAGATATTTATCTTCCATATAAGTAAAACCAGATTCCAGTCGCAGTCATTCATTCCACAAAGTAACGACGTAGCATATTTATTACATTATTTTGGAATAATTTAAATATAATTTTCGATTCATATAAGTATAAAAACTATTTTGTAACAAAGTAATACAGTAGTGAGAGAATTAACTACATAACAATGTCTACAGAAAGCAATCTTCCTGTTATTGAAGATGTTGACGAGAAAATTCTCGAAGAAATTCTCAGATGCACGCGTAAGTTTCATTTTCTATATTTTTTTCAATTAATAAGTAGCTTTAGATATCTACCCCGGTAGATGAATTCTCAAACTCTTCTGTTTTTATGTCATTCTGTCTGGCATTGTGGACCAAAAGATGGACCGATATCGATGCGTTTGCTTTCATTCGTAAGTGAGTTCTTACCGCGAACTACACATCTATGGAACAACCATCCAAACTCGGAATTTCTGAACGATTATGGAATTGCATAATTGTGATGTGTAATGAAAATGAAATTCCTCCAACCGCCGTGCAACCGAGATTGTTCCAATATTGTCCCTTCGGCAACATCATGAAATGCGACCATTTCATGAAATTATCGAGCATTTCATGAAGTGGTCAAATCTACGATATGGCTACGACATCTATAAATAGATAAAATGTATATATATTTTTTAGAAAAAACGCAAGGCTTCGTGTACGTGGGACCGAAGCGCTACTTCTTCCCTGACTCGTACAAAACGTTCGGGCCACAGATCTACAACTTCGCAGTGCGACCGGATGACGTGTTCCTCTTAGCTTATCCGAGAACTGGTAACATATTTATGAAATATATACCTATTATACAAGTGGAATTTTGTATTCCAACCTCCACGTGAAGGGATATACCCTCAATACAGAAGATATATTTTACTCAAAAGAAACATTATTTTATTTTTGAAGTAAAAAGAAAAATGCATTCAAATATATCGCAGTTTTTTGGATAAGATAATACAGTTTCAATTTGCATAGGTTTATAATGCAGGCTCCTATCTAATATCCTCGATATTACAATATATGACGTAAATGATTTATATACCAATAGGGCATGTTATCAGTTTTGTAAATAAGTAAAATAATTTGGGAGATTTCTTTAAAAAGTCATGGAATATTTCCTTTTGTAAATTTTTATATTTACTGTAATAAGGATAATTACTTTTCTCTCAGTTGTTATTACTAAATTATATCTTGTAAGTCGAAAGTTGTGGTTATACCACATATACTTTACCGTGAAATGACTCCGGTATACGCCTTATGATCATACTTCTTAGTTCTTATTAGATACTAATATGAAATATCATAAATGTCCAAGTGTGTAAGGAAGCAGTGCCGGCGTAAGGGCCAATGACATCCCGGGCGAAAATATTGTGGCGACCACTTTAGGGATGCAATATCAAGGTTAACCAACTTCAGACCTTGGCGCCCCCAGAATTTGTCGCCCTGGGCCCTTGCCCCCCCCGGGGCCCCCCCCCCCCTAACGCCGGCACTGTAAGGAAGGATGAAGTTATGTTATGCATGTTTATTACTCTTTCACGGGAAAACTACTGATCGGATTTTGATGGTACTTGGCACTCATGGCAGTCCTATAACTTATGTATCAGAATAACACAGAATCTATAATATAAATTCTTGCTATTGATCGTGGGTTCATCGCGGCACAGCTAGTATTTTAAATTAAGGTTTATTTATCTAATGTTAAAACATAATACAGGGTCTACGTGGACTCAAGAGATGCTATGGCTTCTCAATAATAACCTAGACTATAAAAGGGCTAAATCGGTGGACATGGACACACGCTTCCCGCTAATAGAGTAAGTTGAAATAAAATAAAATATAATAGCAGAAGCCACCCTTTAAACTTAAATGCAATATAAATAAATATTTTATTAGCTCTCCGCCCGCGGCTTCGCCCGCTTTGTCTAAAACATAAATTATATACTAAACCTTCCTCTTGAATCACTCTATCTAAAAAAAACCGCATCAAAATCCGTTGCGTAGTTTTAAAGATTTAAGCATACATATAGGGACAGAGAAAGCGACTTTGTTTTATACTATGTAGTGATTTTTAAATGTAATAACAGGAAAATAATTCATTGTTACTTCTCAGTTACTGCTTGATGTTAACACAGGAGTCAGAGAAAAATAAACTTGATAAAATAGATGATGTGGATAAAAGGGAATTTCTGAAGAGTATTTTGGAGCCTGGGGTCAACAAACTGCGGGACGCACCCTCGCCACGTTTCATTAAAACTCACCTGCCATTATCTCTGCTACCACCAAATCTTCTCGATACAACGAAGGTAGACATTTTCTTTTGAAGTGAAACATCTCTAAGCGCGTTGAAAATTTCAAGGTCGCGTCAAGGCAATACCTACCGTCACGTGAGTAAGGTGACGATTTTGATATCTTTGAATCCAAAGAAGTTTCACTTCTGATACGTGTGCTCGGCACACATGCTCTACAGATATATCAAAATTATAGAAATAAAAAATATGAGAAAACAAAACTTAACTTGAAACTACTTTTTTGAACGTTCGGCTATGTAACTAGCGTAGAATGTACCTATTCTTATTATATTTATTATTTTATTTTAATTTACAGGTGGTATATTTAATTAGAGACCCTAGAGATGTAATGGTGTCATACTACAATATATTAAAACTTAAGTTTTTAAAGCCTGGCGTTGAATTTAGCGAGTTTTGGAACTTACTTCGCCGTGGACTTGGTATGCAGTTATTACAATTTTAATAATAGATATAGAATATTAAAATCTAATCAATGAAGTTTATTACAAATGTTTATACAATGACTGGTTATGTCACTGTAATATTGTTAACACCATTAGCCTTAAATTACAATCAACTTTGTTACAATATCGGGGGCTACAGATTATCCTTTAACAAATTCACTCTATCTATTAAAAAAATCGCATCGAAATCCGTTGCGTAGCTTTAAAGATTTAAGCATACATAGGGACATAGAACGCGACTTTGTTTTATACTATGTAGTGAAGCTTCATTCCTAGAGTTTTAAAAATAATAGGATAAATATATAATAATGCGTTTTATCGTCTTATAGTATGCGCATGTCTTAAGATTTTAATTTCGTTCTTTTTATATTAATCTAATAAGTGTGCGTAGGTGCAAACTGCAAATCTTTATATTAGTATTGAATTTAAAAAGGCCATAAAACTTAACTTTAATAAGAAGTATTCATTTAAAATTAACGTTAACAAAATATATCAATTAAAAACCACAGCAAGCTAAGCTGTTGCAAATTTTTTCATGATTAAAATTTTATGACCGTAAAGGACAATATGAAA
>CAJQZN010025098.1:0-15243 GCA_907164685.1 Colias eurytheme | reverse complement strand
AACATCGTAGGTACTTATATATAAAATAAAACACGTTTTTTCATAAACCGTTTATTCATCATTATCATCATAAACAATTAACACATCATCCAGAAACTGTGCTGGCGGCATTCAATCTGGTTGATACCTTGCCCAGCTAAGGTACCATATTATGCACATAACGTGACAGCAGCAACCTACAGTTCTTCTTCCTACTAAACAATTACAATAATAAACTGTTATTGCTTCCCTTCCTATGAAAGCCCTCACCCAGCAAGAATGACATAGATATGTTGCTCTATTTCTAATCTGTAAAGAAATACTTTGTTAAAACACCTTTCATTTTTACTTTGAGATTTAAAAAGAAGATTATTGGCAACTCTTTACTTAAAATATTATCAAAACACTCAATAACTTAAATGACGAGGTAATATCCACTCTAATATCACTGGTCTAATTTTTTGATCGCGTTGAGAATCAGTTCTTAGTAAATGAAACCGTGTGCGCAATACAGAACGTCCACAATAAATGCATACACGTTGATGACCCAGAGTTACAGTGTCATCTTCATGATTTTCAATCCTCAAAGAATCATTTGCAAGTTTCCAGCATGCATCACATATGTGATCAGAGTGAGTAATCTACAAATAAAGAATTAATATTACAATTGGACAAAAGAAAGTGAATATATATATTAATATATTATATAAATCTCGTGTCATAATGTTTGTCCTCAATGGACTTCTAAACCACTTAACCGATTATAATAAAATTCGCACACCATGTGGAGTTCGATCCAACTTGAGAGATAGGATAGTTTAAACATGTAGGTACCACGGGCGAAGCCGGGGTGGACCGCTAGTATATAATATAAAACAATGTGTGTTTACGTTTTTGTTTGATTTCAATAGCTAGTACTAAATACCTTAGATAATACTAATCCACTAACCGTTAGACCCTTGTATAATTGATATTATTGCGTTAATGCATACGTATAGCATATTCATATTTGTAAATGAAAAATCGGATGCAAAGTCGGTGTCCAGGTAGGGTAGCAGTAAGTAGTGAGTCGTAAAGGCAGGTAATCAAAGTCCGGTGTGCAAGCGTTGGTTGGTAGTAATAACAGAGATCGTCAGTGTCCGTAATACGTAGCGAAAGTCGATAAAGATGAAGAAAATAAGTTAACCACGAAACGAAAAACCACAATCAAATGTCAAAAGTCAAACGACAAACATGACATTGTAATTAAAATTGAAGCGGCCAGCTACATTTCAGAAATATTCTTACAAAGTGCGGCCGCCATGAGTAAAAATGTATAGAATTACCTAAATAAATAGCGTGCTAAAAAGTTAAAAATAAAATATGTAACGCAGTTAACTTATATTTCTGATTTATAAAGCATTTGAATTTTATATAAAACTAAAAATGAAAATAAATATTCATTCATTTTAATCGATATATCGACTATTTTACTCCTGACAGCACTGACAATCTCTGCTTGATAAGACCGGTAGTCATAGAAATCTAAATAACAATGCCGTTAGTGAACACATTATCTTTTTTTTCAAATATTTGTTTTCCCATAGAATCAGAAGTCAATATTTTACCAAGAATTATTAAAAATAACATAATGAATTTTAAATATATTATGATTTCTGTAAGGCCCTAATTTTGTTAGGCCCAGTTTCGCCATTCTCCTTTGCAACATAAACGGCTGTAGGTATCTTTTGTTTGTTTTGATTCATTAATTATTATTTCAGCTTGATACCGCCACGTGTTCTTGAAAAAAAGGTATTTTTAGACAGACACACGCACAACAAAGTCTGCCTGTCGGTTTGTCTGTCAACACACTTTTTCTCAGGAACGCGTAGTTATCAAGCTGAAATTTATATCGAATACTCAAGTCTACGGTCTCTTAAAGCTGTGAAAAAAATCAAACTTATAAGCCAACGCAATCAAAAGATACAGCCATTTTATGCTGTAAATTATCGCAAATTTCGACATTCGCAAGGGAATCAAAACCTACATTGTATACTTCCCGTGAATACAGAGTCTTGAAATTTGGTTAAAAGCAATGTCTTATAGCACAGATAAAGGAAAAATTGCTAAAACATACATTTTAGAGTTACAACATAATAAAAAATAGGTTTGTTCGGAGCCCTCGGTGCGCGACTCCGACTCGCACTTGGCCGGTTTTTTTTTTTGCCCCACCCTGTGCCCATGGCTAGCTACGCCCATGTACACCTACTCGTATTATATCGTATCACGAGCGAAGCCGGGGCAGACCGCTGGTACCTACTCTTTGAATGTCATCCTGTTTAACTTTGATTAAACATTAATTTAAATTTATACTATAAAACCTATTCTCGATGTGCAAAAACAAGGAATTTGAGGGTTTTTGTCATAGATATAACTATAAAAAAGTTTAACCGTTGACCTGATTTTTTTTCTTTCTTTTTATTCATAATTGAATTATATTGATTTACGTATCACCGAGTCCAGAAGGGTAAATCCACTGTATACATTAATAATAATGTTGTCATGTTGAATACTAATGTCCCCTTTGATCAGAATTGAAATGAACAGCGGGATACTTGGCTGTGTTTTAGGCTGTTAACATATTATATTTTTGGTTAGATAGATATGGCGCTTATTATAAAGGGATCAATTAAGTTATACCATTATTTAAATGAAGATATCGCTGGTGAGTAAATAACTTTATTTATAAAAATATATTTTAGAAATGTAAAACTGAAAAATTAAGTGTTTTTATAGAAATTAAGGTTCTGTCACGGAATAAAATAGGATCAACATTTAAATTGCGTATAAAATCTTTTTTATTTATTTTTAGATGAAAGGACACGAGACTGGTTCCTAATAGGTTCGCCATGGCCTGCCTTAGCATTAATAATATTCTATTTATTTACTGTATTGAAATGGTTGCCCAACTATATGAAGGACCGACCAGCATACGATCTGCGGAATGTTATAGCAATATATAACGCATTTCAGATAGCATTCTGTGCATATGTGGTTTACTATGTAAGTAAATACTAACTTCTTTTTTTATAGTAAATAGTAATCAACATGTTCTTCATCAAAAACTATTAAGTCATTAAAAACTTGCAAAATTCCTTTATATAGTTATTTTATAATTAATATTTTTAAGAAATGTTAATATTAGGTACCTAATATATTATCCTTTAATTTAACAATGTGCATTCCTTCAATAAGAGAAATGTTTATTTTAACATTATTATATCAATCCGTGCATTCGTATTTCTTTCTCATTTTTAGAGCCTACGCCTTGGATGGTTAACTAATTACTCCCTGGTTTGCCACCCAGTGGACAACGGACCTCACAGTATTGACTACGCCTGGAAAGTTTGCTACGGATATTTCATTATAAAAGTTATCGATTTGCTTGATACGGTAAGAACTGACATCTTAGAGCTAGCGCGCACGAGCAACTTTGTCTCCGCAACTATTTTGTCTCTCCCATCAATTTGTATGGGGAGTTGCGTCGCTACGTGCGCGCACTTTCATACTAGCCCATAGGTGGGAGAGACAAAATAGTTGCGGAGACAAAATAGTTGCGGAGACAAAGTTGCTCGTGCGCGCTAGCTCTAAGCCAAATGTTATTATAACATTATTGAACACTTACTTAGGTACTTCAATGGCAAAGCGAAACTTGGCCTTGGACACCAAAAGTTTCCAGGTTTAGCGCCTTAGCGTAACGTCGAGTTCCTACTTGAAGAATTTCCAGATTTTTATGGACTTTTTGGACAGTGTAGTCTCTCCAACCATGGCGAGGTCCATCTGGGCGTTTACAGATCGAATTACTCATATAAACCCCCTTCGCGTCACGATCATTAGCCATAATTTCCAGATGGCCAAAAACCTGTTCGCCAATGTAGGCGCTGCGCTTTTGTATCCCCGATAATGTCGTGTTAATGGATAAGGTCTTCGATATCTAGATTCCAGATTTGACGATACATTTCAAACTCAAATATTTATTTATTCACCTAGACTCCTTGATTTGCTGGAAAATTTATTTTAATTATCTGCCTAGTTATTATTCTGAGCGTTTAGAAAATCTAAAACCAACACATATCAGAAAACTTTTAAATTAGTGTAAGTTCTTATAACAATCAATAAACTTTGTAGGTGTTTTTCGTATTAAGAAAGAAACAAAATCAAGTATCATTCCTGCACGTATATCATCACTTTGGTATGGTCGCCGTCGCCTGGGGAATGGTCAAATGGGTGCCAGGTAAATCAAATTTTATTAAATTATTAAAAACAAAACTTTTACTGGTCGTTTGCATTTTTTTTTGACAAACACTGGCTTTTCAAAAATTTCTACCACATAATATTGCCCTTAAACAATTCCTTCATTTAAATTGAATAGGTCATTATAAGACCTGAATAAACATAAGATATACATAAGATATATAAATAGTATCTATATTGATCGGCTATAATTCCATTGAATATTAACAGAATATCATTGTCTTGGCATTGAATTTATTGAGGTACCTTCGTTTCTTAGCTTTAAACATTACTTTTAAATATATTAGGTTAAATAGTAAATGTCCTTTAGTAGGTACCTTTGGTTTTTTAGCGTTTTCTCCGTTTTTAATAAGGTAAATCTAATATGTAGTATCCCCGTAAAATAGTCCCTTGTAGCCTCTAGGACACCTGCACCTCTACCGCTCTAGACATTTTGAACTTTTGTATAATTCAAGTGATTTCATATCGTAAAAATTGTTGTAAAGATATCACAAGTATAATATTTTATATGTCGAAACTAATACAAGCCTTTATTATAACTCGCTAATTCTTTGTAACAATCGAGACTATGGTGTCAAATTCGCTGATTATCACTAAAATTAGAAGATAATTTTATGCAATGAATAATTTTGTATACAACAGGTGGTCATATGACAATGTTGGTTCCTATCAACTCGTTCGTCCACATCGTTATGTACTCGTACTATTTGCTGACGACATGTAACGAATCGTACAAGAAATCTGTTTGGTGGAAGAAACACGTCACACAACTACAAATAGTGAGTACCTATCATTTATTTTAATTGTATGTTTATAAATTATTTACCATCCCCATTTTATACTCAAAGAATTTCTTCGTATTATATCTTGTAAATCTAACGCAATTACTAAGTATTATGAATATTTTTGAAATTACGTTATTTTTGTTATGAACTATTTATTTATATTTAAAGAGAATCTACAGCTGTATTCTTAAAATTGTCACATAATATATACAATAAGCCATTTACAGATTCTCACGGCTAATTGTTACATATTAAGTAATGTTATTCTACATTAATATGTAAAAATTAGGTACAAAAATGTGAGCGATTACGCACACGAATCACAATATGCCTAAAACCAATACTATATTAACACTTGCTAAATTGTGTTGTTAAATTAATTAAATAACCAATATTGGGCAACTTTTTCAAAAATACGTCTTGGCATTTGCATGCGGTGCGATGTAAACAAGCCACTGTAATTCCATATTAGTTCTGTACCTAACTAATAAATTGGTATCTAATAAATCACTATCACTACATAGTATAAAACAAAGTCGCTTTCTCTGTCCCTATGTCCCTTTGCACGCTTAAATCTTTGAAACTACGCAACGGATTTTGATGCGGTTTTTTAATAGATAGAGTGATTCAAGAGGAAGGTTTTAGTATAATTTATTATGTTTTAGACAAAGCGGGCGAAGCCGCGGGCGGAAAGCTAGTGTATTATAATACATTGACACCTTTTTCCCAAAATAAATAGATACGACACGGGTCAAGAACGCGAGGTGTTTTTCCTTGTTACGTATTTTTACGGATAAAAATACGTAACAATTAAAATCAGAATTCGTTGTTATAGAATCGAAAAATTAATGAATTGGAAATTTCCACAATAACATCGATTTTATTTATATATGTATTAATGATTAATGATGATATAGCTTTTAGTATATGGTATAACTATTTTTTTTAGTCCAATGTTCGATTTCTTTTATTTTCAGGTGCAGTTCACAATATTACTGATCCACTTTATCGTCCTCGCAGTGGCACCGGATTGTCCGTTCCCACGACCGCCCGCCTATATCCTCATTCCTCAAAACCTCTTTATGGTTATACTCTTTAGCGATTTCTACTACCGCACTTATATAAAACCTAATAAAGTAAAAAAAGAAAACTGAACGTCTTATAAAGTATAAGTAATAAGTTAATAAATTATATTAAACTAGCTGTTGCCCGCGACTTCGTCCGCGATTAGGTCGTTTTTCGTCATTCGTCGTTTAAAAAAAATACGTGACACTTTATTTTTGAATGTTCTTAATTATTGTCTCTTATAAAATTTAACTACTTACATTAAAATTGAACACTCTGATAAGAAAATCTTAAAATCTGAAGAAAACATGAATGAATGTGATTTAAATTCTACATTACTTAGTATCAAAATATAATAATCTAAATTAAATGTAGATTAACAGTTTGAGCACACCATTATAGAATATGTACTTATGTATTAAATTACGTTAGTTAACATAGTAACTTTACTAAAAACACGATGACTTTCTTTCGCGCTCGGTACCACAAACTAAGCATGTTTGTGGTAAGTGGCTCGCGTGACGCGTCACTTGACCCCCCGCGAGTTCCCCTCCGTTGCTATGCGAAAATACATTCGTTGCTCTATTTTAGGAAAAATTTGTAATACTGTGGCCTGGGCGTTATAACACGTCCAGGGAGTTCCTGAGTGCCGATATCACCATCTTGAGGAAAAGCTTCTAATGTCGATTTAAAACTGCATACATACGAATTAACCTGTTCTAAAATTGTGAAATGAGTTCAGTTTTAAATTTGAGAAATATTGATTTCTTGTATTCCACTATTCGTTGTAGTCGAATACAAAATATATTTAAACAAACTTAGGTTGGCCTACAGGCAAAAGGGATCCTATCAAATGGTAAACTTGACCTTGTATCTTGAAAGTAAGTATGAACGGACCTTCTGATAATTATTGAGCACCAAAGGATCATTTGAAACGCGCTACTATAAGAGCGAATATTGTCTAATAACAGTTTACATTGCACAGTATGTTCCTCTAAAAGTAGTGATTTCAAAGGTTCCGGTGTATCTTCAAATGAAAGCCGACTCCTTACTACACTTTAAAGCATTACAAAAAGAACATACTACGCCTTTACAGAAGATGATCTGTAATCAATTGTGAGGTTATAAGCAAACCCACTTTTATATTTGTCAGACCACACCACCGAATTCGTAGATTGTTTACCTCAAGACATTAAGACTATGACGAAATCTGTCTGCAGTAAGACGGCCCTCTCGCTATTCGTCCGTTTCCAGAGACCGAATAGTTTCAATTCTTAATCTTTCATTAAACAAACTTACTAATCGTTCTTTTCTCATATAATTGTAATATTCGCGTCCCTACTCTAGTCATTGCTTATACTCATGTTCATCTTCAAGAGATCGAATAATATTATGATGCACCCTATCATTTGTCAAACGGTCTTCATATTGAGTGAAGTTTCAGATTCTCGAGATAAAATATGACTGTCGTGATCAGTAGTGAGACATAATTCCCTCTCAGTGAGGGTTTTGGTCTCACGGGATAGTACAATATGCCGTTTGCGATCAGCTGTGAGACGTCATACCCTCTCATTGAAGGTTTCGGTCTCACGGGATAGTAGGGGAGACCGGGTTTGGTTGTCTCACGGGTTGGTTGTCACAGCGGTCTTAACACAAAACTGAACTATCGAATAAGTCTGTTGAACAGCGTGGCAAGAGCGATACAGTGACAACGCTGTCCCCACTTCGCGTCAGACCGCCCCGATCTGCCGTGAGGGCCTCACACGTGTTTATTGTTTTCGCACAGATTTTTTATGATATGAGGACCGAATATGCTCCTCATAACATCACTTTTTGTGAACGAAACGACAGCGCGGTTTAATTTAATGCCAACACCATTAGAAAAAAGGATTATTATTAATTGTGAAAAAATATCATGATTTACACTATTAACACTCTTTTAACATAAAATATAAGTCTGTGAGTGTGTAAAAATAAATCCAGCTAATTACACATCAAACTTATGTTTATAATTAGGTATACGACATGAAAATATATTAATTACCAAGCAATAATAATACCGATAAACAGTGGTGGCTCAGTGGTGAGACCTCGGACTTCGAATCGATAAGTCCGGGGTTCGAGACCAGGCGAGCGCGCAGGAAATAAATTGATTTTTCAATTTATCTGCGCATGTTGTAACATCACCACTGCTCGAACGGTGAAGGAAAACATCGTGAGGAAACCGACATGTCGAAGAATTAAAAAGTTCGATGACATGTGTCATCCGCCAACACGCACTTGGCCAGCGTGGTGGATTATGGCCTGTACCCTCATAGGAGGCCCGTGTCCCAGCAGTGGGAACGTATATGGGCTGATGATGATGAATAATACAGATAAATACTGAACATAAGTAGGTATAATAGATATTAAGTAGTATTAGTTAAAATATACTTTGACTGTTATGGTGGCAGTACACATTGGGCCAACGTGTTGGGCCAACGGGTTGGGCCAACGTGTAGAGAGCTACTTGGCGGTATGTTGGCTTCATTAGCCTAGTTGGCGCCAATATTGGCAGGCCAACCGAATGTTGTCGGTTTTTTGTGCACACATCAAAGGATCTTGGCGCGCTCCACAAACAGCGTTCACACGTTGGTGTCTTGTTCAGTTTGTTGTTACTCGTCAGCGGAGACAGTATCGTTGCGCGTCAATGAAATTTACGTTTAACCCATTGACCACCGTAAGGCCCGATCGGGGCGCGACACAATAGATTTTCTATTGTGTCTGTGATTCCGAGGACTGATGGATTAACAAGGTTCCGATAGCGATGGCGGCGCCGAGGTTTTACAATTCGTAGATTTGTATCGACATGAAGGAATAATTTGGAATCCACGGCATGAACTACACAAAAATAAAACCATATGACTCAATAAATTAGATGTTCTATTTTCTATTTATTATATTATTCTAGATGTTTTTCTTATCTAACTTTCATACAATGCGATAAAAAAATGAAT
Organism: Colias eurytheme; assembly: GCA_907164685.1. NCBI lineage: Eukaryota > Metazoa > Arthropoda > Insecta > Lepidoptera > Pieridae > Colias > Colias eurytheme. The sequence goes on along the minus strand of CAJQZN010025098.1, from coordinate 6,125 downwards.
ATATTTATAAAATGAGTAAAATAGTATTGAAAAGTTACTTGTTCTTAAAAATTAAATAACAATATACAATGAGCATGATTTTGATCAAATCATGATCAGATTGTGCTTTATTACATAAATAATATTATCATTTAATAAAATAATATCTAAAATCTAATCTTTAAAGTTTCGTTTTATAGGTAGTTAAAATTAAATTAAATGTAAAATGTACACATTTTAAACATTTGAAAAAATCTAAACATAATAATGTTTTATTTATACAGTTATAAAAAAAGGACAATAGAGATTGGAAAATGGTATCATCGCAGACGGCAGAGTACACTCATTGTTATTGATGCACATGTACGTAATAATTAAACGCACTGTACTTATATAAATAAATTGCCGCGGCTGCAAGAACTTCTACGGACTACGTCCATCTTTGAAGCGCCAATGCAGAATGATCAGTACGCCAATGTGTGAACAGGAATCTTGATATCCTTCATTTTTTCCCAACACGTTGGCCCAACGCCTTGGCCCCATGTGTACTGCCGCTATTAGTCAAAGTTTATTTTTACTAACAACATGTAAATGAAGAAGATATAATAATTACCAACGAACTAACCTTTTCTATAATACTTAACACGGCACATTTTTCAAATTATCTTGCTCAACCCTGCTCAAAAATTTGAGGGTTTTGTTGGAACTTTAATATGTCAAAACTATGATATATCTAACTACGATACAACTTGCTTGCGGAAATGCTCATTACAATAATTGTGAATCTAAAGAATAACTAACAACATACTATTCAATTTTATTGAGCTGATGAATATCTTTTGCCTGGAAGAAATCACCATCGCCTAATAAATATACTGTGTTTTCTTATAAAACCGTTACATAATTTATTTTATCTACTTAAATAATGAAAATGATATTATATTTATAAAATATAAAACATATTATGTAAAATGATTAAAAATAAATAAATGAAGCAACTACGATTCAAAGAAAACATCTTTTTCAGTGTTAAAATGCTCTTAGCAATCCTGGATGATGAACTGTATCATGTACTCTGATCCCAGTACGGTCGGTACCTCGATAGCCATAACGATAAATATTATAATCAGATAACCGCAAAGTCAAAATAAAAACATTACTTGTACAGTTGTGAGTGCAAAATTTACGTTTCATTTGGAATAACATTTTTTTCGGTACTAAAACGTAGTCGTTTGATATGTGGTTGGCTGCCCCTCCTCTCCTTCCTGAAAAATATCCTCCAAAATTTCCCGAGATACTTCCAATGATTGAACCATTGGACGTTGGACATTAACTTCAGTCAAAAATTGACGAAGCGGATGATTACTAATTTCCACTTAATCCTCGCTGCTACTATCTTTACCATCAAATCATCAATTTTCAAGTGGTGTTGTAAAAATATCAGCAGAAATCGTCTTCCAAAGGCGATATAATTTTACGAGCATTGAATCTGTAAATAACAAAATCGAAAGTTAACTGTAAATCTATAAAAAAAGCTACTTACAAATAAAATTTTATCAAAAACTAATGTTCCCAATGCACCTCAAAATAATAAAAGAATTCATCATTTTATTATTTCATTCTAAAAGTGTAATTTAATATCTACCAACAAAAAACATGAATTGCTATCATTATAAAAAATAAATACCTATAAGTAACAACTTACTTTTTGTGGGAACGCATGATGGTGAAAATTCACAAAACACGAAGATTGCATTTGATATTTTTGGTTTTATGGCATTCAATTGCTTAATAAATATCACTACATAGTATAAAAAAAGTCGCTTTCTCTGTCCCTATGTCCCTTTGTATGCTTAAATCTTTAAAACTTCGCAACGGATTTTGATGCGGTTTTTTTAATAGATAGACTGATTCAAGAGGAAGGTTTTAGTATATAATTTATTAGGTTTTAGACAAAGCGGACGAACCTGCGGGCGGTAAGCTAGTAAATTTATAAAATACGAAGATTTTTAAAATTGTAACTAATGAACGCAATCAATATTAGATTAACTGTAGATAATGGTGTCTAGTTTTACTTAAAATAATAAACATCTACCCTCACTTTAAAAAAATGTACTATATTTATTATTTACACGAAATATACCTTATAGGGAAGGGAAGATATGGGCTAAAGAGTTAAATAAATAACATAATTATATTTAAATTATTAATTTCCAACTGTGTATTCAGTAGTGTTAACATCTAAATTGATTTGATTTTTACGAAATCTCATAGATGGCGCTGTTACAAAATTAACATTATACAACTTACATTCTTTAAACTATGTTTCTCTTCCCAAGTTACTTAAATGGCATATTTTTATCGTGTCAATCTAGATATTGTCAAACAACATTTATATATGCGTCATTTGATTATTAATTTCCAATAGTTAACGTGTGTTTGATTTTTCTAACACTTCATAGATGGCGCTGTTTCAAATTTGTCTTTATACTGCTAAGATTAATTTAACTGTTTCTCTGCCAAAATTACATAAATGACGTAGTTTTTATAGTGTAAAGCTAGATAATAGCGTGGCTTACTCAAAAACAACATTTAAACATGAGTCTTTAGATTGTACGCTGTCGTAGTACACGGAATACGTAAGAAAAATAAAGGTTCACAGCTCCTCCCCCGGAGGTGATAGCATGATAATATGTTTAAAAAAGCCTCACCCGACCTGTTAGTAATATTCATGCAAAATTTGAAGTCAATCTATGCAGTACTTTTCGAGATTTGCCTGGACAAACATACAGACAAACAGACAAACAGACAAACAGACAAACAGACAAACAGACAAAAATTCTAAAAACTATGTTTTTGGCTTCTATATCGATTATAGATTACGGCCCAAGTATTCTTTTAAAAAAATATTCAATGTACAGTTTTGACTTTCCTACGATTTTATTATATGTATAGATACTATTTTTGAACGACGATTGTTATTCAAGATGTACCCAACTGTATATTTGTCTGAATTGACACAATCAAATATTTTTTAGTAACGTTATAGAACCGAAACTTAAAAAAAATTCAATAAAAGAAAAAAAGTCATCACATAAATTATATTTATTGCAATACCGCCCTCATAATTTTAACTTAGTCTAAAAAATTCTTTAAAATACATAATATGTATCATTATTGCTTACGAATTAATATATTGTGATATCAATCAAAACTGTACTTATACTTACATTAATAAAATAGCTCTTTGAGCACGTATGTTAATACGGGGAAAGCTTTAACTTAAACGAGCTAGTAAATTATGCTTAACGAGATCGATGACGTCACTCTGACTAAACGCGTCGATGACAGCCTTTGTCAAACAAAGGCTGCTCGTAGCACCGTCCAATTCTTCGTCGTCTAACGCTCTCTCAGTATTCGCGTATTTACTAAGATTATCCTTCAGTACATTGATGAGATCTACACTCGTTACGGTGGGTGCTATTTCCATATTATTCTCTGGGTTATCGACTAAGCTCTTGAGATCAAATTCCTCTAAGTCCGGCAGCGGACTGTCGTCATCGCGCGTCTTTTGTCTCTTGACACGACGCACTCGTCTCTTCTTATCCATATACGTATTGGCTACTGTTTCCAACTGCAGGAATAATACTGCAAGTGGCGTGTCCACAATGTCATCCTGAAAAAAAATGAGCGGTTTAGTTTTTGAACGTAGTATATGCATTTAATAATACTGGTAATACCCTCAAAACCGTGTTCTCAGACACAATCAGTTCAAAAATTTGACATGTAAAATTAAAATTTACAAGTGTCGACGGCTTCGTCATTGTACAAAAGCTCGGCGTTTTGTCACTTATTCACTATGACTTAAAATATTATATTATAACAAGCTATTCGTCCCGTTTAAACAGGAAATATATATGTAGTTACAAAAAACTCATCAATAACCACTGACTAAGAATTCCTATGATCCGAAAAATACAAATCATACTATTAATCATATATTTCATAAAATATTTAGTTCGGATGACGTAACGCATCTATATGATGCTTAAGTCATAGTCACATACAGGGATACTAATGAATATAATCGGAAAGATGACTAATCCTGTATTTATGACACTCAGTAACTCCTCCGACCTCTACACAAACACCTGCATGTAGTTTCACGGTCAATTAAAATATATTTATAATTCATTAGCACTTTATGCCAGGTAAAACAGTCATTTCTTGATACACTGCCAGGTCAGAAATCAATGAAAACTATTTTGTGCATTTTAATTAGCAACAACATTATTTAATATCATTTAATTATCTTATATATTACTAGCGGTCCGACCCGGCTTCGCCCGTGGTACCTACATGTTTAAACTATCCTATCTCTCAAGTTGGATCGAACTGCACATGGTGTGCGAGTCCATTGAAGACAAACATTGTGACACGAGATTTATATATATTAAGATTTTATGAAATTATTGGGGCATGTGTAGTAAATTAAACTTAAGGTTAAATAAGTGTAGATTATTCCTAGAATTCAAAAGAGATCAAAAAACATAAAACTATTCACTTTATATGATAATTGATAATAACGAAATAACAACACGATAAAACATTAAAACACAAAACACATTAAACATAAATTACCTCATTAGGATTGACCAGCATTTTAGCAGTTTCCAAAGGCAAATCTTTGCACATTTGGGCAATAAATATTTTAATGAGTGCTTCTGATACATGCGCCGAGGGATCTTTTTCCTGCAAAAAAAAAACCTACATTAGTAACTCCTTGTAAGTATGGAAGTAAAGAGCAAAATCTACTGGTATAATAAAATCAAAATTAAAATTGTCTGGTAAAATAATCATCGAGTTCTTTTTTTTTTTTCAAGAAAAACAATAAGGCAAGGATTTACACAAATAATATTGTTTATGAGCACATCTTCCTTGTATATTTTCCTGATCATTTATCAATTTCCTAATGATATACTGTTTAAATTATCATTTATAATTTTAAAATATGGAACCAAAATGATACTGATCAAAATAAAATTAATTAAAAACATAATAATATTACAATATGAATAGATTTGAAAATAAAATCCCTAGCTGATTTTAGTAAGCTTTATCATTGTTGATTGATTGACACGCTTTTGTCCAAACTTGCATTCACCAAAATAATACATTATAGTATAATTATTATGTTGTCTTGATGACATAATAAAAAATACTTTTTCAAACTTATAAATCATACGCCTTAGTCATACTAAATTGTATCAGAATTGTACTGTTCTAAGTAATGTGTAGTATCAAGTGAAAACATCTACATACATGTGGCAGCCACATATTAAGGGTAATGTTCACTGGGTCAATGTTCTGCACATAATGCCACCATCCCCTTGGCACTAGGAGAGCATCACCTGCAGATAACTCAACCATTCTGCCTCCGGTTAAACCTAGAATAAGATATAAATAATTTCTTTGCTATTTTACTACATTCATACTAATATTTATAAAGCTGAAGTTTGTTTGTTTGAACAGGCTTATCTCAGGAACTACAGGTCCAATTTGAAAAATTCTTTCAGGGATAGATAGCCCATTTATAGAGGAAGGCTAAAGGCTATATATCATCACACTAAGATCAACAGGAGCGGGTGAAACTGCTGAACACAGCTAGTCTATAATATATTAATGGTTCGGATTTAAATTGAAGAATAACTTTTGTATTGGATAGTCCATTTATTACATCATGCTATTAGTAATGGGATTAGAGCAGTCATGAAAAACAGGAAAGAAAATTTATTTTAGTGTTATGTACACAGATACATAGTAATAATATATTTACCATTAAAAACATCCAAACTGTGAGGACAAAAGAAGTTCAATTCACTGTACACACTGGACTCTTCATAGGGCACCCTGGTTGGTTTTAGGCCTCCTGTCTCAGGTGGAAATAGAATCCACCGCTTTCTAAAATATATTACAAGTTTTTATCAGTTATTTACTTAAAAATACTTTAAAAAAAAATGTAGAATAGAATGTGTTTGGTAAAGTTTTAAAGAATTCTTTCCAAGTTCTATACAAAAATAAACATTATTTACTCACTTCCCATGCACTTGAGCAATTATGTTGTATCCATAAGTATCCTGGTGTGC
>CAJQZN010025093.1:0-10179 GCA_907164685.1 Colias eurytheme | reverse complement strand
TTTCAGTTTTCAATGTTTGCAATGTTATTTGATTTTGTTCGTTAAAATGTGGGAAATTGCGGTATACTTGATGCATAGAGTTGGGTACAGATAAATATGGTTTTTTATAAAACTATTGACTTTTGTAACACAAATGGGAATTGATGCTACGAAATGATTTTCCTTAGATACATTTGGAACTTACTTTATCTGTACTCAACTTTACTCAGCTGAAGCACGAGTCGTTTGAAACGTAGCGGGTCGAGAACCCTATTGTATTAGCACAATTATGTTTTATTATTGGTGTATTATTGAGTTATTCTTCTTGTCATTAATTTAAGTTGTATAAATATATTGTCTACTTAAGGCATAGATAGGTAGTGGTAATTATATTAGGGCAATATTTGATGATTATAGAGTAAACGGAGTGACGAACGGCAGACCTGCTATTCGATGTTACTTTACGTTTATAATCAGTTTTAAATTTCTTATAAAAATCTATAAAACACGATTTTATGAATACAATTGTATAAGGAATAATTTCGAAAAAAATGTTTATTTTAATCAATTATTATTGTTTGTATTCTATTTTAAATGTGATTGTTATGTTATCATTCCATTATTACATATTAAGTTTTGCCGAATGGCGGGCCAGCCGTTGTTTTGTATAATATTTACCAATTGTTTTTATTTCATTTGAATCTCAGTAACGGACGTGTAACTACAACTTGGTATACTTTCAAATGAAAATAAATGTTTCATCACTATTTTTGTGTTTCATTTTTAACATAATATCTCGCCAGTTATCTATGTTCTCATTTTAATGAAAGTATAAATGAGTTTAAGAGTACCCCATGTACATATAACGGTGCATTTACATCAAATGAGCGTAGAGCATTCTTTCGTTGTTCTTAGTGCGTTCGAAAAGATTATATGCAATGTTCTAATACTGAACAATACTGAATACGAGTTTGCGCACGAAAGAATGCTCTTGCTCTATCTCTTTGTTCGTTTGATGTAAGTGCACAGTAAAACCACATAACATGCTGTGGGTATATCGAAGCACATTTCATGGTGTCGTTTAATTTCCGGCTTGAATACCAGCCTTAACAGACATTATAATATACTATAATACTAAATACATATACATACACATATTCATATAGAGGGTGTAATCGTGAAGTGTGTACAGGCGATTATTCCGTAACTTTTACAGATATCAAAAAACTTATTGAAAGTTCTATACCTAATAAGTAAAATGACAATAATAACTATTTTTTAATGTACATGAAACGCTCCCATATAATAAAACAAAGCAATAAATATTATAATAAAAAGGATTCTGCTACACTTACAACCATAGACGTGAGCCAAAGGAAAGCATGTTTCAACGAGTGAAGGCCATCTTAGCTTAAAAGTGGTTAGTTGGTAGAAGTGGTTACAATGCAACTAATGCTGATCTAACTACGTCTGAAGAAGATAGTTTTTGTACTTTTATCTAAACGTTGACACGGATTGAATATTGCGAAACGGAGGCGGCAAGTTATTCCAACATTTAGTTGTATTGTACTTAAAGCTGCCCCTGAACGCGTTCGAAATTTTTGTGGATACAAGATATACGAAGATGCTCTTGTTTTATGTATTTTGTTTGTATCACGTCCCCACGATAATTTATCATGGAGATACTGAGGTGTAGCTGTTTTCACTATTCCAAACAGTAAGGAGGCAAAATGCATGCGACGTCGATTTTCTAATTCAAAGTCTCTGCTTTGCTTAAATAAGGTGAAATATGACTTCTAGGTCATAGGTGGTATTTGCCTGTAATATCGAACACATGCATTCTGCACCCGCTGAATAGCTTGCTTCGTTCTAGTTAATAGACAGTGACCATACACAGTATCTCCATAATTAAATTTGCGAGAATCAATGTATCACACAGACGCATCCTAATGTCCGAACTTAAATACCTTTTCAGGCGATAATATAGTAACTTCAGACGATAGAAACAGCTTGAAACTATTTTACTGATATGCCTTTCAGATCTTAAACCGTAGACGTAGACGTAGCGTTTGCGGCCGCCCGGCTATGTATTTTATACCCGTGCGATGCCGGAGCGGGCCGCTATATTTTTATACCTATACAACGTTCACAATTTTTCTGTAGTGTATTTAGTATCAGCATTGCACCCGTGCGAAGCCGGGGCGGGTCGCTAGTTCAATATATTTCACACATCATACAATTAAATGGGTTCAGAATAAAACACCTCATATATTTCAAAATTTTATTCGATATAAAATAAAACTTACACCTAACTGACAATACGACGTTATCTTACGGAATGCAAACAATTTAGAGCCTTAAAGATAACACTGAGGCTTTACTTGGACGGATACATAATCACAGTAATTTTACAGTATTCTTTTTAACTAGTTTAATACTTTCTACAACATAGTTACACTTGCTTATACATTTTTATAATGTAAAAATACAGATATATAGAAAACAATTCATATAAGTTTTCTCTTAGCATTATAAATAGAACTAAACGTATTTTAAGCTCGGTGGTTATTAGGGACGATTTATTTACGATTACTACGAATAATCCAAACTCAAATATTTTATTAAATGCAATGTTCTTGAGAAGTGACACACTTGTATCATCTGATATTTATATGTAGACAATACATTAACTCCATAATGGATTTTATTCCGCAATTTTTGTTTCTTATTCTCCAGTATTGAGATCTAGGTAAAGTGTGACGTCATCAATTTTCACCAAGCGCCGATAATCCACGTTCTCTCCGCACATTGGACACTTGCCTTCTTCACGCAGGATTCTGAAAAAACAAAAGCATAATATTATTTAAATAATAACTAAGAGATCGCAAATTGACTAGCAATAAAATATATTTGTACCTAGGTTATGATACTTCTAAATATTTATTTCAGCAAAGCATTTTTTCAGTCTTGAAAATTAAAGTTTTTTTTTAAGCATTAAAGTTTTTTCCAATTAACTACATCACAATTTTTTCATTGAGAACTAATTGAAAAATATATTATTCACACTTACTCTGTAAATTCACTTAAGATAGCTGGAAAGTCGCATTCCGGACATGCTGTGAGGTCATCTTTGACGATGTGAAGACCCTGCCGTTAAAAAAATATTAATTAATGTGGATACTAATAAGTATTATTTTAAATTAAAGTTATGGATGATATCATTTACATACAGGTGTAATCGTTAAGTGTGCACAGGCGATTATTCCGTAACTATTGCAGATATCAAAAGAACTTTAGATTGATATCGGAAGTACTTAACTTAATGAGTAAAATGACAGGTCAAGTTTTTTGATATCTGTAATAGTTACAGAATAATCGTCTGTGTACACTTAACGATTACACCCTGTATATTGAACATATACAATTGATTTGCCAAGGAGAATGTTCTCGCTTGCGTTTTGACGGCGGCGGGTGGGTGACGGACTACCCACTCGATCTTTTTTGACGTGACAATATATAATTCGATAGAGCCGGCTGCACGCACGAAAAATCATGACTCATGCGGCGTTACCTCGCTCTGAGGCGTTCTTTGTAAGGCTTGAAGTGCGAGCGAGAGCGCGGAACGAGCGACAGAGAAGCACAATCGGACGTTGTCACGTTCAACTATCGTCAGTAAACCGACTTTACAGACAACCAATTTTTTTTCAGTATTTTACAAGATTCAAACAGTGAACACGTACCGTAGCCAAGCAGAACGGTACATCCGCTTCACACCGCGCGCAGTGCAGCTCCGCGCTCGGCAGAGCGGCGCCGCACAGCGGGCACGGGGCGGTGGGAGCGGGGGAGGAGTCCGAGCGGGGGGGGTGGCGGACCACCCACTCGATCTTTTTTGAGTATTTGGGGTCGATCTGAAAATTAGATGATGTTATTCTATATATGTACGTTACACTAAAAAGCGGTATTTGAATGTAAATCACGCTTATCATTATTTGTTAACAAACATGAATTTTTATTTAAATTAACAATAAAAATTAAAATATTATATTGTAATACAATAAAAAAAACAGAATATAATTTAGTAATCTAAGGATTCATTACCTATTTAGACAACATAGATTACAAAATTACATACATTTTTATTGGAAAGTAGTTACGCAATTAAGTAACGTTTGTCACTTAATTTTTAAATGATCACTAACTATTCCCAAATACGAAAGAGGAAGGTTTTAGTATATAATTAATTAAGTTTTATACAAAGCGGACGCAGCCGCGGGCGGAAAGCTAGTACACAATAAAGTACCTGATCCCTATACTCCGGCTGCATGAGCACACGTGCCCAGTGGAGCGCCTCCGGCTTGAGCCCGGCGCGCACGCACTCTATCACCGTCGACGTTAGTATTGACACTTGATCTACAAACGCAAGTTACACTAATAGAAGTAAATTTAAATTATACAAGTTCTTATCAAAGTACAGAAACAACCCACAAAAAATCCTCTATTGGGTTTTGCGTTTTTTATGTTAAAAATAATTCACTAGTTGCAGTAGATGCAATTGAAAGTCCTATAATACTAAGAATATGGTATGGTTATTAAAACGTCTAAACTTACGCCGAAATACTTTTTTTAGTGTTCATTATAATTTGTAAGTTCAATTAATCTCGCAAATTAACAAAAAATATTATATTTGAAATTAATTCCTTCAAAATGAATAAAAAGTATATTGCTTACGTTGTTGCGTGGGGAAAAAGGAAACTTCAGCAGCAGTCCGCAACAGCAGCCTAGCAGCCAAGTCATGACGCCCTCTCTTAACATGTGTTCGTACCTACAAATTAAAAAAAAACGACACAATTTATTATGCAAGCATTTATAAATTTGGCGGCGTTGTGTTTTGAGGACTTTTTTTGTTCCACTTTTGCAATAAATTTCAGTATTATAAATTTACGAACGGATGGAAAAATAGGGTCAGAAACCGCGGTACGCATCGTCCTTCACCACGTGCATCAATTATGGCTTCACAAATCAACTTTTCTGCCGAGCGTCTATGTATAAACTCGTCTAAATTTTCTCCTTCTAGTAAGTAGTTGGACCGTGATTTTCTTTGATTAATTGGTATTTACTGTCAAAACTTTACCAGTATATAAGAGTGCAGCAAAGCCAACGCACGGCGCAAATCACGTGGTGCGGGCAGAGCACGAGCCCGTAATGCACCAACGAGCCCACGCGATACATCACGTGCCTCACGGTACCGCCCCGCTTGGCATTCACCCGCTGTTATGATTACCTGTATAATAAACAACAATTAATAAGAAAAAAAGACGGGTTGCACTCCGGGAGTGCCGGCAGAAGTGAAAACGCACGTAGTAGAGAGGGGATAGCTGTCTACTCTCCATCCGTCTGACGCTTTTTCGATCAGGTTCACGTGTCCTGACGCGAGTTTAAGATTTTATACCCATTACAGAAAAAGTGCTCAACGCCGCTAAAGAAGATTTCACTTCAAAAATTGGATTTATGTACAGACGAATATAGCAGTTAGTACTTTGTCCTTTTGTTTTTAAAATTCGGCTATAAAAGATATTGATTTTGCTATTTGTCGTTGTTTTCAAATGTAATAAACAGTGTTATTACGTACAATATTTGTCCAATAACATATCAAACTCATGATAATATTGGACAAAAAAATCCAATTCAATTACGTATACGATTGTGATATCATTGGTCCTTCGAACCGGATATGATGTAGCATAATATAGGTCAATTTTATTGATGCAAATCAATCATAAATTAATTAATTTTATTAATTTTATTGAACGAATTCAAAAATTTTCAAAAAACCGTAACAGAACTTAACTTCAGTTTTTTGACAATAAATAAATAAAAAAACACTTTATTTGGTGATACATAAATGGTTGTGATGATGATGTTCAACAATTAATACCTTACTTTATGTTTTAAATATACTCACAGCCGTTTTAGCCGCTTCCGTGAATTGCTTCTTAGCCATATATAAACGGAACAAGTGTCGTGGATCTCGGGGATTGCCATCTGTCTCTCCTAGCAAAAATTCGATCAACCTGCAAAAAATTTTTTGCTATTCACTCCTTATTGTTCAGATTAGAGTTTAATCAAAATTAAAGCGCTACATTACCTTCTTGACAACCTTTCGTCATCACTTGCAGCTGCTGAATCGATAGCAATTGTAATAGCTTCATTTTCCTCGTCTTCCGAGCCACCGACTTTCAACAAATGAGACATCGCTTTATTGTACTCCCCCGCGTGGAAGTAGAACTTTCCAGCCAACAAATGATTCTTTTCCCCTTCGAAATGTATAGCTAAGCTTTTGAAATCCTCTGGTCTCGCTTGCGACGTCTGGATTAAAATTTCTCCATATAATTGCAATTTGCCATTTTTTCTCGCCAATTGGAACGCTTCATCATAGCATAAAGACATGACCAGGAATTTAATTGCCGATGTCGGATCATCGCTGTTTTGGAAATAATTCGCAACCATTTTGGCTCCTTGAATTGATTTAGATTCTTGAACCAAAGTCACAGCTTCATCTATATCGTCAAGTTTGTCCAAATTGAGCCGTATAGCCGATTCATAGTCTTGTGCTTTCATATAAGATTTTAGAGCATCAGTGTATCGACCTTCTGCTTCCTTAGCCCTTGCATATTGCAAGTGAATGCTTGGCGAATTGATTTTAGGTATAAGGGCTTCAACTTTCAGCCAAGATTTCAGTTTTATGTACAAGGACGCCGCTTTTTCCGTATTTCCCGCGTGATCGTATAGAGCAGCCGCGTGACTATACTGTTTTTCTTCTTCGAGTAGCATAGCACAGTCCTTAAGCAAATTCACATCATGGGAGTATTTCATAGCAGTTGTGACGCCACGCATAATATCACCACATCTGATAGACATTCGAGCGATGCCAGCTTCACATTTTGCATTGTGTTCTTTAACTTTTACGTTATCTGTGTTTTCATTAATTATACTTTTCTCGTAAGTCGCAAGTGCATCATGATAATTCGCTCTGAAATAAGCATTGATTAGTTCAGTTATTAGTTTACTAACTTTTTTGTGCAAAAAATTGCCACTTTATAAAGCTTATACGACCAAACTCTTTTCGATTTTCTCTATTTTTTATTAGCTTATTCGATCAAACTTTCTTTTAACCGAAAGTAAAAATAAATCGACCATAAAAACAAATATTCATTGCATATGACCTCGACCCCATACGGGAACATAACTTCACTTTTAGTGAGCTTTAAGACTTAAGCCTAACTCTAACCGAAAGTAAAAATAAATCGACCATAAAAACAAATATTTATTGCTTATGTCCTCGACCCTATACGGGGACATAACTTCACTTTTATTCCAACCTTACCTATAACAACAACACAACTCACGTCAAATCCAAATGCGCAGCATGATGCAAGGTAAGATATGGTGCAGCAGCAGGACAAGCTGTCTGCGCTAGTTGTGCCGCGCGGGCCCACTCGCCACGTGCCGCTTGCAACTCTAACGCATACTTTGCCCCCACATTTCCCCCACTATAACCACTTTCCCCGATGTAACCAATCCCAATATCCATACTACCGGTTTCTGCAGTTTCTCTGTCACTACTTCCGCTGCTTTCTAGCCAACGTAATGCGGCGTCGCCCTTGTCTAAGCACGCGCAGAGTAACCCACTGTAAAAGTTAATGTATACACTTTTGGCTTGGCTAAAGATTTTTTTTTCATTTAGCAACCTATAAGTTTAAAAAATAATAATTTACTATAGTTGTAAACTTTAAAACAAGTGTACTATCTAAAGCACGCTACGCACAGCTAAAATAAAATCAAGTGCAAATTTATACAGAATAAAAAAACAAAATTTTGAAAGCTAAATTTTTAAGCAATAAATTTATATAACATACCACAAAATAGGTAACTCTTCCACATGTGAGGCGTCTTCCAGAGCCCAAACCATGGCCACATCGCTCAATCTTGTGTACACTCTGATAGCTGAAAATTAATTGTTTCTTGTTCTTTTTAACTAGAAAATCCAGGCTAAAAACTATTCTCTTAATTTTAAAAGTCACCATAAACCACGGCATTCACATAATATTATCAAATGTAAATTCAATAATAGAGCCTTGTCTATATAATTTTCTAGTTCTAGTGCTTTTTTTTTATAGTGGGGAAATCTAGTCTTTCACCATCGATTCTATATTCAATGTTAGAATACCAAAAGCCGTACCAAACTCCACATTAAGATCAGCTATAGCAGCTTCTCTAAGCTTCCTCAATACTTCTGGTTCGTCTTTCGCATCACAGAATAACCACGTGTCACTAAATCGTCTCAGCAGTTTTCGATGTGCTTCTAATTCTAACACTTTATCGACTCTATATGAAAGTCCAAAGTCCAAAAAGCTTTAACGATCTTATATCAAAGTCCAAAAGCCTTTAACGATCTTATATCAGAGTCCGAAGTCCAGAAGCCTTACCAAACACCACATTAAGGTCAGCTATAGCAGCTTCTCCAAGCTTCCTCCACACTTCTGGTTCGTCTATCGCATCATAGAACAACCACGCTTCACTAAAACGTCGCAAAAGTAACACTTGTCGATGTGCTTCTAAATCTAACACTTTATCGACTCTATATGAAAGTCCAAAGTCCAAAAGTCTTTTTCGACCTTATATCAAAGTCCAAAAGCCTTTATCGACCCTTATATCAAAGTCCGAAGTCAAGAGCCTTACCAAACTCCACATTAAGATCAGCTATAGCAGCTTCTCCAAGCTTCCTCCACACTTCTGGCTCGTCTATCGCATCACAGAACAACCACGCTTCACTAAAACGTCGCAATAGTAACAACTTGTCGATATGCTTCTTTTGGTTCACGACGCGTTTCTCTGTATCGGGTTCAGCTAGCCCGCTCGTGTTGTGCGATTCGAGGGCAACTTTTATTACGCTGAAATTGAAAAAAGATGAACAATTTTTTTTAATCGATTTTTTTTTTCAAAACAAGTTTATTTTTTCTTAATACACGGACAATAGAGTTATGTTTGCTTGTAGAAAAATAGTAGAACACCGGGTCTCATTTCTTTAAATTTTTTGTTTGGCACACTGTTAATTATAGTGTTCTCTCATGGTGAACTTGAACGTTGAAAATATCCAGAAAATGTTGATAATTTTTGCACAATAATATTTCTATTGACCAATGCGGTTTATTCGGGTCTATAAAAATAGCCAAATCCTTAAAACTAAAGATAACCTACCTCCCCCCACTCGCATAACAGTACACATCCCCCGAGAACAGTATAAGCGGTATCTGATCGGCTAGCAGTGGCGTGGACGCCACTAGCGTGCAGTACGCGCCGCTCGTGGAGTGCGGCGTGAAGTAGTACGTGTCGAGTGTAGTGCCCGAGTGTATTGCGAACACGTTGCGGTCCGACAGGCAGATGTCCCAGACCACGCTCTTGCAACTGGACAAAATAGCTTGTTCAATCTACTGTTTTTTAATTCTGAAGTAATAGGAATAAAAGAGAAATTTTGTTCGTGCAAATGCTGGTCATTAGATGTCGAGTATGCTGTTAATTTGATGCTGCAGCTGGGGTAAAAAAGATACGGAAATTTTGTTCTACCTACTTATTTGATGTGTAATTTAATTTTTTTTCAACAAAAACTAAAAATCACCTTCAAATTGACAGTATGTATTAAACCAAATTTAAATGAGAACACATGCTAGGCATGATCTATAAAAAAATCATTAGAAATATCTGTAAATCCAGTCAAAAGTTCTGAGGTAACAGAGACAAAAAATACAGTCGAATTGGGAACCATTTCCTTTTTTTTTTTAATCGATTAATATTTTTTTTCATTTCTTTATGCAGCGCACATCGTAACTTGGAGCCTGTAATGAAAAAAAGTGTACGCTTACAAAGTACATATTAAAGAAGTGAAACTTCTTAGCTATGCTACGAATCATCTCAATCTCTCTCGATCTCAATCTTTTTTTTTAAGTGGGGAAATCTTGCATAAGATGCCCACGGCCCCCGGGGAAGGAGCCGTGGGTTATGTCGGATTCTTATTGACTAAAACCCCACTATGTTCCGTCGAGCCGCATTAATGATGGGGCCGCGGGTATTGTGTCGAATTGTTCTGCGATCTCGATCTGAATCCCTAGCAGCACCTGTCAGCCGGCACGGCGCACAGCTCGG
>CAJQZN010025092.1:0-11396 GCA_907164685.1 Colias eurytheme | reverse complement strand
ATATTGATTAAACAAAATTTAATTGTATTTTATTATGTTTTTTATTACTTTCACTAGCTGTTCTTTTTTTTATCTGTATCAGATAACTGTACCAGATTACATATATATAATATTATATAGATGAAGAGTTTGTAGAGGTTGTTAATCTCTCAAAAAAACAAAGCTCGTAATAATAAATTAAAGTATCAAAACTTTATTTCCAACTATAACCTAAGTTACCATTAGGTTACCTTAATATGATGATTTTTTGAATTTGCCGCCTTTTCCAGTCTTATCTTTCGTTAGCCGGACTATCACCACAGTATCACCATATTTCCTACAGTATGGCGACGAATGTACTTGTGCAGAGAAACGGAGGGGAACTGGCGGGGGGTCGGGCGACGCGGGCCGCTTAATGCAATCACGCTGAGTTTGCATTAACTATCGCGAAAGGACGACGCAGTCGTATTTTTTGTGTAATAATTTTATTATACATAGGTACTTACATATTCTATTATGGCGCGCAAAAACTGTTCCGTTTACGGATGTAAATCTACATTGAAATCCCAGAAGGAAACAATATTTCAGAAAGATTGTATTAATAATTGTATCTGTTGAATTAAAATCAAAGCTATGTATATGTTGTCCTCATTATTTTCTAATCAGATTGTACATCCCAATGCGAATGCATTACTTCTTAAATGGTATAATATACAATTAAGAACATCCAAAAATAAAGTGTCCACGTAAATAATATTTAGCAGTGCAATATCTGTAATTATATATTTATGAACAAATGATTACATCAGATTTAATAATCGCAATTATTTTGAATGTACATATGAATAAATGATTTCATCATAATATTAATAATCACAATTGTTTTATTTCCCATTTGTTGCAACCCTAGCGTATTTTCGTGTGGCAGCGTAAGTACCTACGCTGGCGGCGGCATCGCGCGACATCAAAGGCGTTTCCTTACTGTAGGAAATAATATTGTAATACTGTGCTATCACTATCATTATTATATTATACATAGTATAAAACAAAGTCGCTTTCTCTGTCCCTATGTCCCTTTGTACGCTTAAATCTTTGAAACTACGCAACGGATTTTGATGCAGTTTCTTTTAATAGATAGAGTGATTCAAGAGGAAGGTTTATATGTATAATAACATCCATTAAATAGTGGAGAAGTACTGCTATTTTTGAGGTTTCTAATGTGATGTCGTAAAAAATTACCAGCCTTACTTATAAAAACTGACTGATCTGTTGCATAAACACCTCTCAGTTAAATAACTCTCAACTCCTTAAACAATGATTAAAATAATCTTAGGTACTTATAAACCTATCTCAGCAGTCTCTCAACTAAGTTACGTCAATATATGTATTTTTTTCTAGTAACATTATCGAAATAAAACCCGCTATTCACGTAAAACTTGACTAAAAATGTACTTTTTGACAAATATGAATGGTAGACTTTATTTTGTATGACGTTTAACTGACAGGATATTGATAACTTTCAAATTTCAAACATTTGTACAGATTTGAGATTTTTGATAAATTCAAATTCAGTTTTAATTTAAAATGAGTTCAATGATCAATAAACGTTCTCGTTCGACGAATTGGAGTGAGGAGGATAAGGTACGTAATGTACACAAGAAATCTAATAGAATGTACTTATTTCCTTACATGTTTTAATGCTTATTAATAAATATATATTGCTCTTTAGAAAGTGCTTCGAAAATAATTAGTGCTCGAGCGAGCACATATTATATTAGAGAATAAGGATACGTCGACTAATACAAATACAGCAAAAAAACTTGCATGGGAAGATGTTTTGTCTTGGTTATTTTAGTTTTACTTATTCTAACAGTTTCTTGTATTTAATAAATTGTTACAGTGTAATAACATTATTATTGTATTTATATTTCAGTTATAATATCATTTCACTCCATAAAAGGGACTTAAGCCAAATACAAAATCAGTGGAGGAATTTGAAGAAAGCTAAGGCTTCGGAACACAAATTTAGAACGGCAAGAAACATGACAGGCGGGGGACCTCCGCCACCAAGTCCTCCGCCTGAAGATCAAGAGCTTATAGCAGCTCTTCCTAATGAGTTTGTGGTTGATAACAATCCTTTCGATAGCGATGCAACACATGGCCAACAGGTTTATATTTTTTACATTTTCTACTGCTATTATTCCTTAATTTGGAATATCCATTAAGGGATAATAGCGCTATGCATATATAGTTTTTTATTGTGAGATTGAGTAATTATATTTTATATATTTATAGGAAGTTACTAAGGAGTCTGCTGATGATACATTGAAATTGAATGAAAATGATGAAAGCACTGCACATGCATAGGTAATCATATTATATAATAATTTGTATAATATTTTTATCAGTTATGTTATACAAAAATATCAGTATTATAAATAAAATTTATATTATTTTAAAATAATTATTATTTTTTTATTTTTAGCCTGAATTGCCAAATTTCTCCACTGAATTGCCACGTATAAATCCTACACATCATATTTTCAAAGCTAAACCAAAAAAAACGTAAGTATGTAATGTTGAAAATAGAATTTCATGAAATTTCCTGTGCTTATTGTTCAGCTGTGATTTATGTGAAATAATGTTTAATGTTTATGTTATTTTTACAGTGGGAAATCAAATTCCAATTACGAGCATCAATTATTCCTCCTTGCAAAAAAAAGCAGGGAGGAATTAATGAAGCAACAACAAGAGTTGCATCTATTAAGAATAGAGCAAGAGAGGGAGCTTCACCTATTAAGAATAGAACAAGAGAGGGAGCTTCACGAGAAGAAGCTCCAAATACTTGCATTAGAGGAGGAATATTTAAAAAAAAAAAATTTTGAAAAATAATAAAATATGGTTTTTATTGATTAAAATAAGTTTCAATATAAATGGCCCTGTTTATATTTTCGTCTTCATCTTCTATATTATCAGGGATAGTTGGATCGATTAATAATTGATTTTCAAGGCCTGAAGGATCTAGAAAAATACAAAATAAAGAATTAAAATATGCTTATTTTTTATGTATTGGCATTATTAAATATACTTTGTTTACATATTAGTTTGCACAAATACCTTGATTTAAAATAGACTCATTAAAGAGTATTGCTAAATTGTGCAAAACTGCACAAGCAACAATAGTGGTCTTGATCACTTGCAGAGACCCTCGCATTGTTTCGTTGAGTATGCGGAATCTTTGCTTCCACACCCCAAAGCAACGCTCTACAGTATTCCTCGTTCGTATGTGACTCAGGTTGTACCTTTCTTCTGCCTGTGTCCTTGGTCTTAATATTGGTGTTAGAAGATGCGAAGTACAAGGATACCCGCTATCTCCAATCAGCTTCCCATGAAATTCATTCTCCTCAAACCTCCGCTTTATTGAGCTTTCTCTATATATGCGGGAATCATGTGTACTTCCTCTCCAGTGACACACAATATCCCAGATTTTAAGGTCAGAGTCACATACTACCTGTAATTATTGTCATCAATATTATTATAAATTAGAAACACATAATAGCACACATAACAATGAAAATTTATTACTTTAAATACACTATGATCAAACTAAAATGTTATTGTACAATGTTCATACTTGAGTGTTAATGGAGTAATGTCCCTTCCTATTAACATAGTACTGTCCAGCCTCTCCACTCACTTTGCGTATCTTAATATGAGTGCAATCTATTGCACCAATGATACGCTTCATCCCGCATATTATGGCCTCAAATTTCCTAATTGCTTTGGCTTCCTCGGTTGAGTTCGACGGCATATTAATATAACGCGAACTTTTAGAAGCTAACGCAATAGCAACATTTCGGGACAAACGGGAAAGTGTCTGTTGACTCATTCTGTGAATGTCAGCACAATCTTCTTGGATCTGTAATGTAATAGATCGTTATACAGGCTTTTCTATTGTATATATCCAAAACTAGAGCACAAGTCACATCTACCTCATGCCGGCCCCAATATCGAATAACTGCCATCACTTGCAGTTCCACTGGAATACCGCCCCCTCGAGTGTCCACGCGAAGGTCATCCCGAATCAAATTAATGATTTGTTGCATGTTATTCTTTCCGAATCTATACCTCGACCGTAGTGTGGCCCTGTGGCCGCTACAAAAAATATATTGACACCATAGATTGACACTAATACCAGGTTATTTTAATTCTAGGTTGAAAAGTAGGTTTTTAATAAATAAGCACTCTCAGAACAATAGATTTATTTAATAAATGAAACGATACCATTTTAAATTTCGCGCTGTTTATGTATGATGTGCGCATGCCTTAATGCTCTAAGGCGCATGCGCAGGTTTTTATTATTTTATAATTTTAATAAAATAAATAATTCAACAATTTCAATGATGAGCCCATACGGACCTAACGGTAAAGAATACGATTTTGATAAAATTTGCCAATTTTGCTATGGATGGGGTGCTAAAGTGTAACTTTTTTATACCTAAAATTAAAAAAAAATTATTTAAAAAAAAACTAAAGGGGACCTAACGAAAAAACTGTGGGACCTTATAGGACCTAACGGAGACCTATCGATTGAGGTCATTTTTGACCCAAAATTCTATGGATGGGGTGCTAAAGTGCATTTTTTTTTATACCTAAAATTTAAAAAATTATTTAAAAAAAAACTAAAGGGGACCTAACGAAAAAATTGTGGGACCTTAAAGGACCTAACGGGGACCTAACGATCAAGGTCATTTTCGACCCAAAATTCCATTGATGGGGTGCTAAGTTTGCACTGGTTGCACAGAGTACATTGAATTATTACTCTGTGGCTAAGTGGTTAATACACCAAATTGAATCGCATTTATAAAAATGTAGACATGACACTCGTTGCCAGCAAAACAATTTTAAATATTTTTATTTCAAGTTTTTATTATCAATGATTTTTTATTCATTCAGGGATGTTATTTAATTTATTCTAAATTTTCTCCTATCCCAACCTTTATAGGAGACAGGTGACATTCCGATAGACTGAGTCATAAAGTCACAATGACAACTGAGTACTGACAGTTTACGTGGAAGTGTGTGAGTGATCGTCTGTGTTGTTTATTTTGTAGTCTTCTCAAGTTAGAACTTGCAATTTAGATTGAAGTTTCATAATAAAAAAATTCACACAGGTGTGAAGGGGTTTTGCGATGTCCACATATAATTTTACAATAATAATATGTCGGATTGGTATTGGCGGGTGATTGCCTTGAAGGCGGCTTTCGTGTTATCATGTTTTGTTTCTTACATCCGAACCGAAGATACCATCCAAAAGTTACCATACTGCAATCCCCATACCGCTAAAGATGCACCGGTATATAACGAGTAAGTTATGTTTTAATATCTTGTCAGTATTTATTAGACTACGCGATACAAATAAAATTTAAATAATAAACACATTTCTCTAAAGTTTCCTTAAAGGACGGATCCTATAATATGGTATTCAGTTTGTTTTCTATTTGTATATGTAACACCTAGTTTGTGCTAAACATGAGCAGGAGTAAATTCTAGAACTCTATTTTTAAATTTCAATGAATTGTCTACAAATCTAATTAGTATTGACCTTGATATCTTATCTATCCATGCAGAAAATGTAAGATTTATATTTATCCGAAATTGTTAACAATTGATTACAATTTTTTAATGTATTTGTCAAATTAACATAAACAAACTTGTATAAACAAAGCTTGAATGTTTTTGTTGAATAAAATTGAATTGAAATTAAATTTTATCTTAAAAATACTTACTACAACAATGTTTACATGTTTATATCTACATGCATTTAGTAAAAACCAGTCAATTTCATATTAGAAGCAGTAAAACACAATTATAAAATTGGTTTTATAATAAAATTGGAGTGTCTGGATGGCATGGATATAGAAATCAGTTAAATCTGATTTTTTTTTCTATTTTTTATTACAACTGGAATTGCTTCTAACTTTTAGCCTAGTGATTGTGAGCACACTCGACGGACGTTTGACTGCTTTCTCAACTGAAAATGGAAACACGGCTTGGTCATTGGAGACACAGCCACTGCTGTCGTCAAATTTACACAATTTTGAGGTTGGTGCTCATTATTTGTAGGTTAAGTTTATAATAAAATGTATAAGACTTGCATTTAAAAAAGATCATAGCTGGATGTTCATTTTTTTCTAATTTGAACAATGATTAGTAGGATATTTAGTTTGTGGTAAAATGTATTAAGTAATAATGCATTTAAAAAGATAATTGTGAATGCTCATTTATTTCCTTATTTGAATATATGATTAATATGTATTATAATTACATGTTCAATGTCACTAAAAAACTTGTAACTATGTAAAAATTTGGCATTAAAATGCTTTATAAAAATTCAAATCCAATGAAAACATGCTAAAGCATTCACGGAAAACCTTAAGGAAGTTTATTGAATTAAGAAAAGTTCAATCCTGCTGTAATCTTACAAGTAATAAATACAATTTAATTTTTATGTAAATAAATGTAGAAAAAGTATAATCATATGAATTAAATACAAATAACAAGAAAATAATATTAGTACCAACACATAGTTTTCTAGTGCAACAAATTCCTATCACAAAAATTTCTTTCAGCTCACAGCGAATGGGAAAAGGGTACGGCTAATTCCTTCACTGCGAGGCACCCTGTATAGTTTGAGCGGTGACACCTTAGAGCCTCTGCCGTTTGACGCTGAACAACTATTATCTGCATCCTTTAAATACTCAGATGATATGGTTATTGCGGGTAAGTTTAAAAACATGTCATACATAAATAAGTATGGTTTTAAAAGAGCAACTATGGAGTTTCTTGCCAGTTCTTCCCTGTTGAAACTGCTTTCCGACCCGGTGGTAAATTATTATTTTTCTGTATTTTGACGATTCATAAGCTCTTCCTTTTTTAATTATACATATTGTGTTTATTTCATCATAAACAGATTAGATTAAAGTGAATTGAACTTGCTCATAATAAGATTAATGGATAATCGACTTCCAAGAAACTGTAAAGTAGTGTCATGAAATCCAGTTAAAACTTATTTACCATTACATTACAATAGCATTTCATCATCTTACAGTGCATTTACATTAAACGAGCGAATGCTCATTCGAAAACCCACTGTGTCAAATTCTTTTAGTGTAAACAGGCGTAGAGCATTCTTTCGTTGTTCTTAGTGCGTTCGAAAAGATTCTATGCATGTTCTAATTCTGAACAACACTGAAAACGAGTTTTCGTTTACACTAAAGAAGTCGGTGAAAGATCACGAAAGAACGCTCTTGCTTTAGCTCTAGCTCTATATTCGTTTGATGTTAATGCACCGATAATATCAAAATAAATCCTATAGAAGCCATACTGTAGACATGTAATAACTAACACATAATAAAGACTAAAAATAAATCAACAATGAAAAGAGAGTAGTGTTTTCGTAAGATTTTTGAGTAGCTTAAAATACACATAGAAAATAGAAATACATAAATTACAAATCTATTTTGAAGCTGAAATTTGTTTTGGGCCAATGATGATATTTCACGTGGTATTACGAAGTGGTATTTTATAAAGATATGATAAGGCGATTATAAGATAATGTTATGAATGTATCTAAACAATAATGGTTTATCAATACATAAATATTTACAATTGTCTTTTCCTCAACTGCTAAATGAAAATAAATATAACCACGAGTCTGTCTCATATTTGAAAACGTATTTCATGGCTTTGCCTAGTCTGTAATATTTACTGTGATTAATAAAAAATAATTATATCAGTTTCTTCTATAAAATGTGTTTGTAACAGGCCTAATATTATTGAACCAATCTTTCTATAAATAAAGTAAGATATCATGCAGGCTTTATGTAATACAAACAACAAAGTAGGCTATACCTTCATACACGTTTTCTTTTTCTACCTATAAAAAAGTTTAAAGCCCTGTTTAATTGATGTTCTTCCTCCGTGTTATGTAACTTGTTAAACTCAATTTTTTTTAGCATGCAAGCATTTTGATCCAGCATAGCATCAATGCTTATTGCATTTTATTCGTCACATAGGATGAGTTACGTAAGATTAAATCCAAAATGTTAAATGGCGCCTCTAAATTGCATAATTAATTAAATTAGATAAGTTAGGCAATAAAGAAATTTTGTATACCTACTTATAAATTCTTAAAAAATAGAAAAAAAATTGATCACGAGGCGGGGTTCGAACCCGCGTCATCTAATGCGGGGCGACGCCTGACCACTCGGCCACCGATGATCCTGCCAGAGCAATAGAATTACTAAATTATTACTACTCTTCAAAAATTTAAATTTATGAAGCATTCGAATGCCATAAAACCAAAATATTAAATTTTGTATACTTTTTAAATTACACAAAATACGCGCTAAAAACATCGAGATATACTACTAGAGGGGTTATTCCAAACAAAAACATTGCGCGCGGCCGATGTGGTGGGGTACGTGTGGAACAAGTGAGGCGTGGCTTCAAGTTCAAAGATTAAGCAATGCGTGCAGATGCGACACATTGTGCAATCTGTTTACTCGGTACTATCTGGTGGTACTGATACTAGGGAATTAATAAAACGAGGATTTTATATTAAACTATGTATTTTAATTTCCTTTAAATAATATCAATTTAGTAAGCTTTTGTCGTTTTGTGTAGTAATCAATAGTTTTATCAGTTTTTGCTTCATGATGTAATCGAATTTTGGAGTATTGGTTTATAATAGCCCTAATTAAATTGATACGATGATTCAATGTTGATGGCGTTTACGTATAAGAAACTCACATTTTGAAAAATCTCACGTGAGAATCGGGGATGGGGGAGGGGTTGAATAAATTCTCACGACATCTCACCAGGGGGGGAGGGAGGTGCAGAAAATTTTAAAAACACCTCACGTAATTTATGGACGCCCCCTTACTCGATCACAATTTTTGTAACTTTACTATAAACGGAACTATATTTAAAAATATACTTTATTTATTGAGTTATAAGGTTGCTTCCATTCTGTTTATTTACATTCTCAAAAACATCAATCGCCGCAGAGGTGGCTTGCGACAAAGGCGGCTTGTGTCAAAGGCCTTGGCGATATCATTTAAGAACATAATATTATGTACTTTAGGCAAACTTGTAATAAGTTCTATTTTACTTTCTTATTAGTCCATTTGACAAGGATATTGGGTAAGATACCTATTGGAATAATTTTATTATTATGTATGTACTTATTAAATCCGCGAATAAAAAAAATTTTTAGTCGTGAATATAGAAATTGGGTCGCATTTTTTTAATCCGCGAATAGTGAAAACACGAATAAAGGAAGCGCGATTAAGGAACTTTTACTGTATTAGTTTCTGTGAATGTTGTGTTTATTTGTAATTGTTGTGCATAATAATTTATAAATCCTATTGGAACAACTGTTGATTAACCTTTTTTTAATAAATAAAAATAGGTAAATAAATAAATATTACTTAATATAACCTACCGTTTTACTTTGCGTAGTCGGGTAAAAGTATAAATATTTAGGTACTACACCACGGTAATCTTTCCTAGTAGATAGTGTATATACATAGTTAAAAAAATCCAGTTACATTTTTTTAACAGACTCATCGATAGTGTCACGTCTGTGCTGTTAGTCTATGAAAAATGGCGCGAAACGCAGAACGCGTGGTGATTTTTCGCAAAATGATAACAAAATTAGTAAAATGCATGACTTACTCATAATAAGGAAACTTACTGGTGAAAAGTCACTCCTCGGGCTTTGTTTGTATTATGGGAACTGTTAAAACAATATCTAAGCAAACACGAAGGCATTTTGAACAGAGCAATAACACGTGTTGACGCGGCAAGCGGGGGGCACAGTCCGACACAGACTAAAGAGACTTGTGATTCTTACCTCTAGCTCGTGTTAAAGAGAGTGTAGTAGCGATCGCCTCTCTAGTACGTAGTACATTCTATCTCGATGGCTAAAAATTTTTTCTTTATTCATAGGCGCGCGGGAAACTCTATGGTTGGGTATAGACGCACACACGGGGGCCATAATATACGAATGCAACTCATCGGGATGTAATAGTGAGCAAGAGATAGCGAGTGCTGGTCGCGATATATTGGTATTAAGGAGGCTTTCTAACACTGTGAGAGCGCTGGACCCACGATCTGGGACTGAGAAGTATGTACTATGGGTAGAATTTTCTAGAAGATTTTTACTTTTCGTCTTAGTGACGTATTTTCAGCTATTATATCTCTTATGAATTAATATTTACAAAGAGTCAAAACATATTTGTATTATTTCTTTTGTCTTGCCTTGCTTTATGTGATAAGTGCAAAAAAGTTGTAAAAAAATAATATTAAATATGATATGAAAAAAGGCAAACGAAATTATTACTGATGATGAAATTTATCTGTGATTACAGATCTTTTCTTTTCTTCATTTTTTCCTGTACACTAGCTAGGGAAGCGAATTTTTTTTTTGTAATTAACACCATTTTCTAATAATAATTATAAATATTTCTCAGCTGGAACTTCAGTGTAGCGGAACATAACCTGGCTCTTAGCAGACGCGAATGCGCGGGAAAATCAACCACGCCTATACCAGTCGCGATAGCAGTGGCTTTACCGGAAGGTGTAGTCGCCGTTCGACATCCGGAATCGCAGCTTACGATATGGCAACACCAGGTGATTGTGTGCAGTGTGGCAACATTTGAATTGTGCATATTTCGAAAGGAGGATGGCCACATATGACCTGAATGCGAACATTAATCATCGGTGTATCAAAAAATAGTAATTTATGCGTGCTTTTACTAACGGGGTCTAACTTATTTTTTTCGGGCCGGGAAAATGTTATGTATTATTAATAAATAAACTCAAATTCATAACATTGTTTGAACGCACCCAAACGTCTTTCATTTTTACCTGTGTCATGCGTTTCGTTTTCACAGCGCAGCGGGAGTTAATTAGCGATTACGTTTAAAAAAATACTAGAATAATAATATATATTTCTTTGTTTTATTTCACCTATCATATTTAATAGCAAAAACAGTAAGAAAGATATAATTTAGAGATTTAAAAAATATTTTTTGCCATAAATACATTTAATAATATACCTAAAATATGTAAAACGGAACGTATTTTTTACCGGCATAATAGACAGTAGACACAAAGGTTAGATGACACATGACATGACTGACGCGTAGCTGAAAAACATGATTTTATTATTTGCTCGGATTATTTGTCACTACAGTGTTGTATTGGCTTATATAACAATCAAATAAATAACATAGGCTACGTCGTCCACCCTTAGGCCTCCCCCACATTGGGCGTAGGCCGAGCGTACGCGTTTCCTGAGCGTGCTGCCGGCGTCGGCGCGGCGCGGACGTCGCGTCAGCGCGCCGTCT
>CAJQZN010025091.1:0-10533 GCA_907164685.1 Colias eurytheme | reverse complement strand
TGATGTATTGCGTCTATAAATAGTGTTATTTTATAGTTTGTGGATATTTTGGTACAACGAATACGAATGATAACAAAATATATTAAAATCTGACAAGAGAAATGATAGTTAAATAAACTATTTGGAGCTTTCAGTTACAACGTAGTTACAAATATAGTTGAGATCCGGACATCCTCATAATACCTGGAGCAAACCTGGAGGTACATTATATACATAACATAGTTAAACAGGTTTCATTACGACTACATAGATATGATACATTATACATATGATATGACCTACCATACCTAAAACGACACTTCCGTTAGTAAACTAATAAGGAAGGCAGCATCATGGCAGCATAATATTATGATAGGTTGATATGACATAGAAATGCTGCGAATGCTACGAAAAAATTAATAAAGACCAAATAAATGTAGATTATAAAATTAAAAATGAAAATGAAAATTATAAGTTTTACCATTTGTATGGTTTTACTTAAAATTATTTTAACTATGTTCCTATTAAAGTTTTTAATTATTTCAACAAAGACTTATTAAGGAAAATATGTTTTTATTGAGGACGTAGAAACAGTAAAGTTTTATTCAATATATATTCTCTCGATGGTTCTAAAAATATTCTATAACATAAGAGCTAAGACGTATTAATAATAATAACATTAAGGCACTTTTGTTAGAAGAGAAAATAATTCCCGACTTATCTCTCTGGAACACCTGATTCCATTAATTATTTCGCGCGCCAAATGAACCGCATATTGTTGCGAAAAGATATTACCTTAAAAGGAATAATTCTCCATTTATAATGCACATTGCTCTTTTGTGGTTTAAAAAAAACAATTTCCAATATTGTACGATATTACGAATATTATAAAAAATTACTGACCGAGCGAAAGCTTTGATTGAACTTGATAGGCAATCGTTTTTAATTATGGACTTTTCTGACTGTATTTTATGGGTCTTTTCACACATCTATCATACTACCTCATATAACAGTATTAATTTAAACTCCGAAATATTATCGCAATTACTGACTCTGTTTGGTCATGTGGATTATTATTAATTTAATTTAATCTATCTACTTAGTGAAAAAGACAAAACTATACACTGACTTTTCCATATTAACTATACATATGTATAACAACACTTTTCATCTCTGTCCATTAAGAAATTCGGACCATTGCATAAAACTTATTTAGTTTGAAATTTTCGAACATTAATGTTATGAAAACATATAAATTGTAAAATAAGTAGTATCGTAGTAGGTAAGAAGATTATAATTCAAGCCGTTAATATGCCGCTGGCCGCATCAGCAAATTTAATTTATTAATGAACATAATAATATCACGAACGAAATAAGGCAACGTATATCATAAAGAGTTATATAGACCTCTTCTTGCGTGTTCACGTATAATTAATTAAATTTATGAATCATATAGATTATAGATAATTAAATTGTTTTACCGTATGATAAACTACAAATAAATTTGTCAGAATTATCACTGCTAAATAGTACTAAAAAATGTATAATCAAATCAACTTACAAGTTTTTTCATAGAAATCTTTACAATTCCACACAATAAAGTATATAATAAAACGCATAAAGTAACGCCTACGGATGGGGAAAATTTCTTCGTCTTTCCTCTTGACCGGTTCCTTCACAGATTATATAGAAATATGTACTTTACTCGACGTCAAGTATTTACGTAAAAAATGTTTTCTCAGCTCGAATAATTCAGTAAGCGGCGCGTTTCGGGAGAAAGTGTGAGAGGGTTTTCTGGTATTCGTTAAAAAGAAAACATAGTGATGTTTTTTTTTTATTATTTATGGTTGAACAAATAAAGGCCAGTGCTGAAAGGTTAGAAAGTATTTTGGCGGGAAAGAAGTTTGTGAACAGTTTAGATAAATAAACTTTTTATTTGGATCACAAAGAAAAAAATATTTTTCTTTTATCATATTAGGTATTTATTTTTTATAGGACAATACTCGTAATTTAGTTTTGAATAATTGTCTTTTCGTTACTTTATCTGTATACCTACCTAAATAGCCTGTCTCTTTCTTTTGTTTTAAATGATATGAGATGGCACTACATTCATTTTGAATAACTTATCCATAGATTGACAGGAATGATAATTAATCTACCTTTGCTTCTACTAGAGAGATCAATTTTTGAACTATCTACAATTTAACCAGTCAATATTTTAAATGTATTCGGAACAATTTTAATTTATACCTCCATTCTACCGACACAATACGAGACAATTAAAAATACATACAAAATAAACATAAACCGCAAGGAATAAACGTAGCGCAACTCGCTAACCACAATCTGTTTCATTCTGTATATTATTATACTGTGTACAGTTTGCCCTGCTTTGAGGTTTGCACTTTTCATTCACAAGAGCTTTGTTTGTATTCTGCGACATTTATATGAAAATTAATAACCTTAGCGCAATTTTATTTTAATTATTTGTTAGCTTTTGTTTTTCGCTAACGACCAATTATGGTATTATTAGAATATATGTATTGTTAGCATTGTTAGAATGGATTTTAAATATTTTTTTAGATAATGAATACAATACAATTAGATAATACTAGATAGAATCTTGCAAGTAGTGTCTTCGACACTCTTGAGCTACGAAAAATCGTAAGCAGTCTACGTCTACAAAAAG
The DNA here is from genome assembly GCA_907164685.1 of Colias eurytheme. Lineage (NCBI taxonomy): Eukaryota > Metazoa > Arthropoda > Insecta > Lepidoptera > Pieridae > Colias > Colias eurytheme. Next base: position 7,865 of record CAJQZN010025091.1, on the reverse strand, counting down.
TTATTTAAAAATTTTCAAGATTTAATACTTTTAAACATTTGCCCGTTGAACTACTTATGAAAAAAATTGGCATTGGAAATACTGCAAAGTACACATGTATTTCACGTTAGATTGATGTCTACAGTCTACACCAAAATCGGTTACAGCGAAGCAAACATCACTATCTCAGTATTGATTAAATCTATAAAATCAACAAAATGAGTAACGCAAAGTTATGCGCAGAGCACTTAGTTCATGAAACTCCTCACCCAGAATGTAAATGGTGCTTAACGGTATATTATTACACTGCATTTCAAATGGGGCTGGAATAATTGAAGGCGTGAGCTGAATGGGCGTGTGACGAAACTAAACATTTTATATACAGAAACTGTATTTTATGATTTTATGTGCTATTTCAGTTGACTTCGATAGTGTTTATTTAACGACTTTTACTTGAATTTCATCTGAATGAACAGGATGAAAGACGATATTCTTAAAATGTTGCCAAATATCCATTCTATATGATTATCAGTCTCAGTTCTTATTTAGTGCCATCAACCAGAATATTTTTTTAAAGTAACTGATAAGTAAGAAGAAAACCACTAGAACAGATTACGGAATAACAATTCCATGCTACGTTTATGTTTAATTCACACGGGTATTCGAGAGCTATGATACTTCGATGAGAACTGAACAGGGAGTACCTATGTTTTAAATTATATTAGTATTAAAATAATTACATTATTATGCTTTTTTAACAAATATCAGTTTATAAATGAAATGTAAATAGTATGCTAATGTAAAATTACCATCACTTTGTTGAGAATAACACAAGTGAGACATAAGAACATCCAACAGTAAACATAATCAAACTAACAGGAAAACATTGCCAATGAAAACAAAGGATAGTGCAGTAAATCCCATGGAAGTCTAGTAAATAAAGGGAGGTTTAATCAAATAATCAAACAGTTATTTGCTAATTCAACACCACAAGGGACCGATCGACACAACCAATTAATTGGTTACAATAAATTCAATGAATCTTAATTAAACGGCCAATAAAACTCAATGAGTGTCACGGAACGTGAGCTTCAGCGTTTGTACGGCATTTGTTTATTTGTTTTTAACGTTGATTTGCATGTAAATAACCAATAAAGGAAATTGTTCTATATGCAATAGAAGTCTTTTTATCTTCCAGTGTTTTAGATAGGACGAAATTGTCCATTTATTTGCTTTTTATATTTCGATATAAAACCAATCATAACGTACAGCCAATCGTAAGGTCCGGGTCCAATTTGAGTACGGACAAAAGTGACAGACCCCTTTTATATTAAACTAAACTTATGAAGAACGAGAAACGGCCAAACGGCAATATAAAACTGGATTACCTGAAAAATAAAATTTTCATGCAAAATAATTACGAGAAGTGATCCCAATTATAGGAAATGATAAAATGATAGAGAAAGGAAAAGGCTCACCAATTTTTGACGTAATAAAAGGTAAGTAGGTAAGTAATAGGGACATTTAAATTGGAGAGCTTGACGTATTCAGTCGTCAAACCTCAGTATCAAAACTTTACAAATTATAAACGAAATTGAATGAAACGCCACGCTCAAGTGTGACGTGCGTCAACAAAGTTTTCGCATACGAAACCTGAATATCTTTAATTTAATATTTGGTGAGAATTCGAAAACTTTGTACGCCTGTCAAAGTACCCTTCACTTCGGTCCGTATTGTGTAAACAAAGAAACCTCAATGTGTCTTTGATGAAGGTAATAGCTGCTTTGAAAGCGTTTTCGAAATAGCTCAGTTTTTAAGGATGATATCCTAATTAACTGTAAGGGAAGAATCGTGATAAAATACGCGTTTCATTTTTGAGGTTAGACAAGGCGTATATTATCAAGTATAAATAAATTTGTGACGCGCTTTCAGAAAATAATTAATTAATTATTAAGAAAAGGGGGTATTCTACAAATATTATATGCTTTGAGTCGAATAAGAAATAAATTAATATGGAAACATTGTTAGAACACAAGTTAATACATGAGAGAAAAATTCAAAACTCGATTATAATTTTTTTAAGTCTATTTTTTAATACATCCTACCGACATGAATAGAAACTGGGAATACTGGATACTTCAGAAAAAAATCATGTTTTTAAAAAATTGGTTTCAGCCATTGACGAACAATATAATTGGCAATACGTAGAGAGAAGTAGAGCTTCTTGACTGCCAGTGTGAAAATTATTTTTATATAAAGAAATTGTAAATGACTCCTACGCAATTAATTACGGTGGGTGTTACGTTAAAAGATAATTTAGGATAAAAAAAAGCAGCGCAAAGTTTATTTTCCGTCAATCCCACGCCTCCATTAAAACCAACATTACGGTCGTTTACCGGAAAAAATGTGTCAAAACAGTTTGTAAAATGTAAATTATTACCAATTATGTCTTCAATAATTGTAGTAGGCTGTTTTATAGCATGATTCAATAGCACAGATTATATAAACAACATAGATAAAAAATATTAAATGAAAAACAAAAGGAACACTTATAAAATGCGATTAGGTTACCATAGCAACGGTACAGAGGCACCGTCACGCTTCCAGTGTTTGCGTAACAATTTCAATTCTGCAGGGCAAACAGCATCGCAAACATTGGTTCAGAACAAAGTGTACTACATTGTTATGGCAACACTGGAACGGTGGCAAATGTAGTCCTGCTAAATATGGAAAGTATTTAAATTACTTATGACTAATCTAATATTATTTTTAACTGTTCTGTAAATTGATACAGGATCTCAATTCGTAGCGCTTTTTAATGAATAAAATAAATTGAATATTTCCGACGCAGTTCACACATCCTTGACATCAAATATTAGTAAGTTTATTCGTTCATCAATAGTTAGAAAGATTGTTCATTTAACTATATCCTATTCCTATTAAAGCTGTTGCAAAATAAGTTGCAAAAAAACTATCCCGTCTTCCTATTTTAAAAACTTGTGGGAAGGAACTAGTCTTTCTACTTTAGTATTGTCGTCGTTTCAGCACTTCTCTGTCATTAAAAACGCAAGAAGGTAAATGAACAGCAAAGTACCTAACTAAAGAAACATTACAAGTGAGACTTAAAATATTTACACTCTCATAGCTGTCGACTTCAGTTTCAATTTGCGTCGTAGCTCGAATTCGTTCGGTAAATCTTGTATAGCAAGTTTCAATTTCCCAGACTCAGATTTCCTGGGAGCATTTAAATATTTTGATGAGTTGAAAAAGCTAGTTTATTGTTTGCAAGACTCCCAGTGGCACAGTATCCATCTTCTCATTGGTGTACATTACAATAAATATCCTTGTGTTAACGTTTCGTTGGAAATAAATTTTCAGAAACTTGAGTTGGTGCTTTGATTACATTTAAATTAATAATGTTAGGAGCGAATTGATTGCAAGAGAAGCTATTTTGTTTTAACGTTTTGAATGTGAACACTAGGTTTAACTCTTCTTCTTTTTTTCAAATGGTAGGTTTAACTCGTCTACAAGCGCGCACAAAAATGACACTGACAGATGATATGTCACTGTCATTAACGTCAATGTCAAAATTTTCACACATTTTTCTATCACAAGCTAAATGATTACAATCATTGATCTGATACAAAGGCTAGGCCTAGGTCCGCATAGCCAAGGGCGTCTATTGTCGATTGCCTTTTGTTTTCTAAAGCTGGCGTGGGCCGATAATGGGTCAACAGCGTATGTTGGGTCAGGTTCAGCCTTTTGCAAGATAAACTTTTTCTAGCTGATACACTTTGTTCTTCTACCTTACAATAATATTGAGTGTCAAAGACAATTTGTGGAATTGAAGATAAATATAACTAGCCCCAGACTCACACTAAGAAGAAGAGCTTTGTAAGAAATATATTTTTGATATATAGGTTTATATAAATGAAATTACTTCGATTCTAATCTTATAATAACATTTTAGCAATACATTATTAACCTTGAAAGTATTTTTACATTAATACTATGAAGTAATCCCTTTCCCAAAAGCATAAACCAAGGTTGAATTTTCCGTAATGGAATAGTACCTACTGATACTAAGTTATCATAGGTTAGTCTCATGAGGGACCAAGAGATTTAAGTGAAATTGACGTTGTCTACCGAGGCTCCATATACCTAGTCGTCCTATTATTAAATTATTTTGATCGCCCTCCCAACAAGATTACGCCTTCCTTTCTATTTTTCTTACGTTTTATTAAATTGCTTTCTTGATTGTTATTTCGGGTTCTGTAATCAGTTTCTCCCAGACTTCTGATGAGATTGAAGATTTAAATATGAAACATATTTCGAGACTTACAATTATTAATGAAACGAAAAATACGTGCTTAAATGTGAAAATATATTTCTGAATCTTTTTTTAGAAGAACATTTATTCGTAGATACATTAGATCTTTTTTACTTATACCTTTTTGTGTATTATATTATTATGTATCGTTCTGATTGACATATTTATTATCTGTGCTAAATATGGGAACGTAGTCTTTTGTCTTCCATTTTATTTTAATGCATAAATTTTGTGTAGCAGAACAGCTTAAGAACTGACAAATTCGGGTAACACTAGAACGATCATTAAAATTTCAACGATCATTTTTGATCATAAATTCACATATCTTATCACTTATATTCTTGGGGCTAGAATAAGATATCTTCTCCACATATTTTAAAATGGACAATTTCTCATAGGACATCTTCTCAAAGGAAAAGGAATTCCATACCAAAAAAATTCTTGCTGTTTCACCTGTTTATTTATATCCGATTCAGACATTACATCTGGATCTCTAGGTAAAACAGGCACATCTCGCGAAGCTGTTAAAAATGTTAACAAGCGTTAAAATTATTATAATCTGCTAGCCACCCTCTCTAATCTCCGATCACTCACGTTCCTTTGACGAAGGGCGCCCTTGCTCGGAGCACTAAACAAAACGAGTTTGTGGTACAATGCTTCAATGCCTCTTCAGCACTGAGATCTTTTCCATTGACCCACATTTAGATATTCTTTATCATTGATAGTCTAAAATCGGATAGGAGCAATTTTTGATTGCCCGTTCGAGGTGGAATGCCTTGTGGTATCATGCTTATATGTATAAGCTTAGCAACGTTCTTTTTTTGTTTAATATTATCCTTTTTTTTAAGTGGGGAAATCTTCCAAAGATACCCACGGCCCCTGGGGAAGGAGCCGTGGGTTATGTCGGATTCTTACCGACTGTGTTCCGTCGAGCCGCTTTAATGATGGGGCCGCCGCGGCGCGGGTATTGGTTGGAATTCTTTATTCTGTTATATCTTAATATTTTTCTACTTATAATTTAGCCTTGTAATTTGGTAATTGGTCTTTAATTGATGATTAATTGACACATATTATAGAGTGATGTCACATGAGTAAGGGCCGATTTTTCAATCCCGAGATAAACAGTCTAATAACTACCAATCGAATAGATTTATTCAATTATTTATCTAACTCATAACGGCTCGCCTATTTTTCAATCGTGATTTATTTGATGAATAACTATCTGACCAAATATTTCCATATTGGCAGCTCTGCTCTCGGAGTGGCGAAACAAACATATTAAATTAGTCAGGTTAGAGCGGGATAGAGTCAACTCTTGCAATTTGTCAACGACCGTCATTATGACTCACGTCAGGAGTGCACTTGTCTTCTATGATTGTTGATTGTTGTTTTGATTTGAGTAAAGAGTTTGGTTAAATTTGTGTTTCAATTTATATATTTTACGATGGAAACGACATACTTAAAGGCAGCGTTCGGCAAATTTTCAATGGCATGGTCATCAGTACTATCAAAAACATCAATTTCAATATGATTTTAATTGATAATAATTATATAGAAAGAGGTTTAATTGTTAATAATTCTACGCTCTATGTTATGACATACGAAAATATCCCAAATTTGACGCGTCAGTTGTCAACTCAAACGCCTAACCGTCGAATAGCGCGCTATCTAGCCGTTGGAGCGGCAAATAGATTTATTCCTCAAATAACGTAGTTATTCGATAGATAAGGCCTATTCGTCTATTGAAAAATTGAATATTTTGTTAACTGAACAATAAAGTCTATCTAGCTGTTTATCTGGGCATTGAAAAATCGGCCCTAAATAAAATGTGATATGCCGTAGAATATTAATAGCGAAGGTTTAGTAGGTATTTCTTTTATAAAATAACATTAAAGACGAGCAAAGCAGTTACCCAAGCTAGTATAAAATTTAAATAGAGAAATCATAAAATAATTATTTTTATTCTATAAAAACCGTTTGTTAATGTCACAGCCTTATCGCACGCGCCAGGATAAGCTCCTCTTATTTTTGAGATGAGAATTTAAAGAGCACTTTTATTTAAATTTAGGTACTTATCTTTGTGAAAAAACGTAAAAAGAGGCATTGTTTGCGCTTGGAATAAAACAATTTTTAACGGTCTATTAAAACATCTTTTAATTAATCCATTAATTAAGATGGTATGAAAACATATAATAAATGTTACGTTTAAATAAAAACATAACATAAAGCATTTTCCATTTTCCTCTATAAAAATGGAGGGAAGGAAAATATCGGGTATTTTCAATCTTCTCTCGGTATTTTCAATTTAACAGGGCGATTTCACTTGAATGTGAATTCATTTGAATTGTTAATCTTTTGTAAGTCATTTTTATATGGTCTTTATGTTTTATGGTATTTTAATTGGAGTCCAATACAGAAAATATTTACTGGAAAACTTAAACTTCGAAGTAGACAACACTTAACAACTTTCTCACATTACAAACTTTCCTTATTCATAACAACTTTTCATAATGTTAACATTAGTCAAACAGAACAAACTTCATATTCTTGCCGTATCCATACTAATATTATAAATGCGAAAGTAACTCTGTCTGTCTGTCTGTCTGTTACTCATAACTCAATCACGCCTAAACTACTGAACCAATTTGCATGAAATTTGGTATGGAGATATTTTGATACCCGAGAAAGGACATGGCTACCTTTTATTGCGAAATAATATGTACCACGGGCGAAGCCGGGGCGGACCTCTAGTCTTTTATATAGGAACTGCTTGCAAAATGGTTATCAACTGCAACCTAACTAATATTATGTAGTTGTGAAAAAAAAACTTAATTAACGACTTAAAAGAAATGTTTGATACTCCTGTCAGAATACTCAATTCACCTTCTATAATTTCATACAAATCCATGATTTATATCAAGTTCAAAATTCATGTACCCACTTTTTGTTATTTTAACTATGCGCTATACGTGCAACTAACTAACTGTTTTAACTTACTGTCGAATATTACCTGTGCATTTAAAGTAATAACTAACATGTTGCCATATGTTAAAAACGTATTCAATCTTTGTTATAATGTACTCAGATATCTCACGACTATGGAACCGCACTCAGACCGAGCGATGAGCACTTGAGCGATTTTTACAAAACTGTTGCAAACAGGGAGCAATCGGGAACGAATCGATAAACACTCGATAAGTAAAGGGCCCTCGATACGCAATAATCGCTTGACGCACGCCTCTCGCCAATTTGAGCCGTGGCTTTTTGCGCCAACCCACTTTATCAGACCTCTTGTCCGGTAGAGACCCTAAGTTTTTGTTTCATAAGATCGAAGTAAGTCTATTTATTTTGTCTATTAGATATTATCGTAGTAAGAAACTGATCTTCACTCTAACATTGCCAAGTGGTGAATAATGTTTAACTATGTTAAAATGAACTAAAAATAATTTGATGATACCTATGAAAATATATTAAAATAAACTAATTGTCTATTCATCATTCACACTTATTTTACAACTAGATTTCCGCCCGCGGCTTCGCCCGCGTTTTCAAAGGA
>CAJQZN010025078.1:0-11977 GCA_907164685.1 Colias eurytheme | reverse complement strand
TGATGTTTAATGTGAGAAGTCTGAGTTTGAACCGTAATATAATGTATACTCTTTTGGGGTATGGGAAAGATCATTATGAATAGAGCCACGATCGTTTTACGCGTTAGAAAATGCTATTATTTACTAAGATAACACATTTCTTGTAAAAAGTAATTTATGAAACAAGGCAATTTTTATAAAAACCTCCTAGTCTTTGAAATTTCATACTAAATTATATCTTACGAAAGATTCTTACCCTTAAAAACTCACGGATCATTGGCAGCAAACAAACCCCCTGAAGAAACAGGAAATCAATACGAATAAACATTATCAGCTACAGAAAAGCGAAATATATGAAAAATACGTCCCATCACGTTCCCATCGAATCCCATAAAAGCACAGATACCTACATATATATAGGTATATATATACTATATATACGTCAGAACATAATCATCCCAGCTTAATACTGAATTAGTGGTCTTACAGAGATCTTCTGAAGGCTCCATTGTTCACCTTAATTGTTATTGTGCAGAATTAATTTGGATCGGGCTTAGCGTCTCGCTATCTTTTGTCAGATTGTAGGTATAATCTGTTCATTATAATGATGCTTTGTAACTATTGGATTATATTTCATAGGACTTTAATATGTATTGTTAATAACCTGTTATGATCACTTTTGATGCTGTCGATATTTTTCTGCCACCGTAAAAGGGACTAGATTTGAGTCAGTTTGTGATTGATTTGGAAGAGAAAGGTAATGTAATACAAAACTTTGAAATTGGATACGAGGAAAGCGACAAAAGATTAATAATAATTATTGTATTTTCACCAGTGACAGACAACTAACCTTTTACAAGACTCTCACCTACGTTGCCCTTATGCATCGCTTTGAATCTATATTCAGACAAATAAACTTTGTAATGTATCAACAAACCTGCATTATTAACCATGACGACATTTGATTGCCAATATACAGAAAGATCCAGCACCAATAATACTGTCCGTTATTAGTGTTAACTAAAAATTGGGACTAATTTCTAACATTAGGACATACAAACGTGCCTGGTTCTAAGATTCCTTCTATGTGTCTGATACCTCATATTCTTGTGATGCATGCAACCGCTAGATAACCCGTGTCTACGTGAGGTGGCCGAAATGACCCGGCTCGTGCAAAAATTGATAAGCATTATAACTGTGCCTGTTATTAAGCGATAATCATATCTAACTACCGCAGCCATTTTTGCTGATGTTTTGATGTAATGTGCACTGCAGCTTTTCGTGTTTTTCTGTATTCAAAGATTTCATTAAGATGTTAGGCAATGTTATTACTATAACGTTTTAGTATTTGGTTATTTTATTAAATACATCTTTGATATAGGTATTAGGTACTTAGCATTCGTGTGTGTAAAATTTTAAAGAAATGCGATTCATCGCTTTTCCATGATTAATTAACAATCACATATATTAATCTAGATGAGTTGGTCAAACTAAAATGAATGAGACCTCACAATCTACTCTGACAAATTGAAAATAAACCTGAATAACGTCAGGCTTAATAAATCTAAATAACAAAAGCAATTTAGCTAAGAGACAGGATCGGTTGTCATCCTATCGTCGGCGAATGTTGAATAAATGCTGACAGACCGCATCGACCCTCGGACATTGGACGTGTTATGTCAGCTACACGGATTGAATTAGAGAAAGCTGGAGTAATTCAATGAATTTCATAAGATCACTCTGTAACTACTGCAGTATAATTTTGAGATCACATGTTCAGCGTTTAATGTTCATGCAGTTGATTAATTTGATGATCACTAATTATAATCCATTTTATACAATGCTTAAACTTAACTTATACTATAGGTTTGTATTGAATTTTGTCAACCGTTATTTTAAAAGCTAAAATAAAGGAATTCTAACGAATGACTTTTTATTTGTTAATACTATTTGAAAAGTAACTGACACAAGTGGATCATACAGCAATTACGGGTAGTACCTAACTAGAAACATAGGAACAATAATTTTCAAATATGTTACGCGTAGCATGAGAACATGAAAACATAAAGGACGCTTTAGGCTGCATCACGGGAACTAGACCCGGTAACTTTTATACGAGTCCCGCTTTGTGCTGGAAGGCTGAGAGCATTGTAACGGAAAATTAAAAAGGCAATTTTCTAAATGAGACCAGCGCAGTACAGGGTTAAACTCCGCACGTCACACGGGAGATGAGCTTTGTATTGCACCCTCAGTTTATGTTCGATCTACTAATTTTGTGAGGGAACTGCAATAAAGTTCATACAACGTTGTAAATAATAAAATAGAGACAACTAAATACGTGCCTAGAACACTACGATAAAATAATATGTAAGTTTCGAGAACAAATTTAATATAGGAAGGTGTTACACGCTATTTATGGCATATAATAGAGCTGTAATTCGAATCGGGCAAATTATGTAATACGAAGGAAAATATGATACCTTCACGACGATACACCTACACATGATTTAAGATAATCAAGGCTAAGGTCTCTTGGCGTTGATAGGATACGGTTGCAAGTTTACAGTTTTATTGTAGCCTGTAGGTGGACACGGCCTTGATATAAACAGATGGCGTTTTCTTTAGGAACTTGCATACATAGTTATGAAACAAAACTAGTTAACGTCATTAATGGATCTAGATAACTTCTAATTTAAAACAAATTATGGAGAAATTAATGAAGCTTTACCACCATTACTTTATCATTATAGCGGATAGAATTATAGCTTTGTAATAAATCAAACACTTGCATCAGAAGAACTAATTAATCAACATTTAAGATACCAACAATTGCATAATTTGAATGAAAGAAAACGCTTAATTCAAGTGAATTAAGTAAGCTTAAGTAAGCTGCTCGGTTAATCACAGAATTAAAGCAACCTCTTCTGGTCATTTGTACCCGTCGCACTAATAATAATTAACTCGGACGAGACCGCCGCGGTAAACGGTTAACAGCCGTTTAAATTAGAGAATAATGAGACGAGTTACCGGATTTCTAAAGGTTAAGTGTTATGTTTACGCATTTGTTACTTTTTTAGAGGCTGTTAATTAGCGCACTATCATCGTGCTCTAGCAATGAATGATGCTACGTATTAGATAAGCTAAAGTGATAAGTCTCGAAGACTCACATAGTAGGAGATTTTTCCAGCTTCCGCCGAGTGCGCGGAGGCAGCGATGCAGTCGGGGAGTAGGATTAGCTGGTGGAGCTCGCGGCAAGGGCACCCTTACGTCTCCTTCTGAAGAACTTCTGCCTAAAAGTGACGATCCACGATCTCTAGGTAAAGATCTGCGCCTTCCAAATGGTGCGCCTCTCACAGTTGCGAAACTTTCTTCTCCGTTAACCTTGAATGTATCCATTGGAATACCTTCGGGTTCTTCTCTTCTGCTCCTTACTGAAAATGTTCTTCTAAACCCAATCGCAAGTCCTTCCATTGTTTTTCTTTTCGGTCTTTGTATTTCTTCAGAACTAATAACAGTTATGTCGTCAAGATCTTGCACGTCATATGTTCTATGGGCCCTATTCGATTCTAATCCAGAGAGGTCTTCAATGCCTCCATGACGGTACCTTAGTGGTTTCCCTCTATCGATTATGCCGAGTTCATCGTAGCTTCTATACGTAGATGTCCGCCGCGGCGCTGGAGGCCGACCAGCTCTGTCAATCGTCATTGTTAATGTCTTTCCGATTTAGCATCGACCTGATGAACAAATTATTATATTAGCACAATTCTTCTTGCCTTGTTTGTATATCCCTTGATGGTGTTGGCTTGCATCGTTTAATTGCAAGTGTGTTTGAATATAAAGCTGTTAAAAGAATCTTTATTAGGAAAATGTGTTTGTAACATTGGCTATAATACGTCTTTTACGGGAGTGCTTAAGAATTTGTTCCAATTACGGTCTCCCTATAAGGCAATCGGTGATTATCCTTGACGGCACAGTAGTTATTATTGTAACTTATTGTTATATTTGCGTGCAGTACGATCGTTTAACATAACCGTATCGTGACTTGTCAAAGTTTTGAATTTGCTGATATAATTGTTTGTCGAAGATTGACTAAAGGATTTTAATAACAAGGCAACAAAGCAGGGTGTGCTACGAGTGTTTTGTCGGTTTGCTTTTGCTTGCGGTTGATTATACAAACAACAAGTGATGCTAGGTACCGAATGAGTATTTGTATAAAGCGAACGAGTAATGTTTGGATGTTTGGCTTTTAGTTATCCATCGGAAATCGTCCAACTCGGTTGGCAAACGAAAACAAGGTCAAGAGTCATTTCGTCGCTGTTATTAATGGTAAACAGAATTATCTACTAAGTACTAGTTTGTATAACGGCTAAGATTTACGGTGAACATTTATATTATTCTTGAAGTATTATGAAAACATTCCATTGGATAGCTGATAGATTATTATTACTGTTGGGAGCACAGTTTCACAAAATAAATTTTCCTCGTTTACCATTTCACGTCCGTTACATTTAATATACATACGTTCATTTTAATCACTCTTGCCAACAATGTGTTCTACTAGATAAAACATTGTATTACCCAAACCCTAAAAGTGTTCTCAAATAAAGTAGCTATTAAGTTGGTTCATCCGTGAACCCCGAAATACATTTCGTACGTTTGGGAGTAATGCTTTAATTCACTGTCTGTCTGTTGGTAATTACAACGGGGTGCTTAAGCACATCCCTGTAATGGATATCGCAATCTACATCTTAATTGTGGTGCAGTTTTTGTGCACATTTCTCAATTTCTAATATAATAACGTAGCATATAGGGTTCATGTTATATCTATTAAACTTATAGACCTAGACGTGTAGACTTTTACTTTTAGTAGGAATTTAGGAAGAATGAAATTGTGTATCGACAAGAATATTTCTACGCTACATTCTAATCACCTTTTCAAAACCCATTCAATTCGCATATCCAATAATTACTACTAACTTTCATTTAGGTACAATTCTGGGTAATAAAAATATAACGCTTACCGATAACAATTGAAAGAAACTACACGGAACAGTATTCACTGATAAGTAGCCGATAACGTTGGAATAACAATCGTATCACTTTGCGGACCCCACGTACGTACTTTGTCGATAAAAAGTGCCAAATGCCACCTTCAATTTAGTGAAAAGGGTACGTGCAAAGTGCAAGAAACACTACATGTTATTTTCACTTACGATACGAGAAATGTGAAAACGCGATTTATTTATTGGTGACCTTTAACGTGTTTGTGAATAAATTTTGTTATTATTTGCCTCAGCTGATACTTATTTATATAAATTGTATTTATTTGGTATTTTTAAATTCCTTGATATATTTGACGTTTGCGAGATAAAAAAGCATGGCAAATTTTTTTAAATATATTTCTTACATTTAACAGAAAAGAAAATAAACACGTTAGTTTTTTAAGAATTGACACTCCATTAAGAATAAAATAAGCAGCCAGATCTGATACACAATTCCTTCTGACATTTTTGATTCAGCTCAGCTTACTTAGGTATAAGGCACTAATGAATCAATTAAAGCCGAGTCACAGATAAAAAACACATCAAAGTAAAATATATGACTTGCCACCAACACACAAACTTGTTACATTTCTTGAAATATTACCCTCATATCCATAAAATCATTAATCTAAATTTGTAGCATTTCCAAACCTTTGTCAGATAACTGCGACAACACTATTTAGTGACGTTATGATTTATCCATTTGCACTTAACGATAATTTATGGGTCCACTATAATAGAATTCGTGACGATAAATTTCACGGAAACCAAAACAAAATAACTGCAATACCGAACCTGGTCAAAATCTATTAGCCTTTACGTAGCAGAAACTAAAATATACACATTACATAACCCCGCTAATTTGAATATTTTTTGCATATTTAACACTAGTGTGTTAACTTGATTTGAATTTAAAATTTTGTCCATTCGTGACAAATCAATTAGCACAATCCGTTTTTCCGTCGATTCGGATTTTGTTTTCATTTAAAATTGAATTGTTAGAATTGCAATTTTGTACCAAACGTTACAATAATACCCATCTACATATAAAAATATGAAAAGATGAACACAAAACTTAAAACATGAAATCAGTATCGCGGCGAAATTCTATACAAAGTTAAATGCTCAATTTATTCACTCATAATTTCAATAACTGAGTAAAATCACTTAGCCGCACGATCGTCATGAACATTTTAATTATAAAAAGATTACGGGCCATATGTTATACGTTGTTCGAGTAATGTTTCCGAGCGACCCTAATCACCTGCCGCTGTGGGCTAATTTTCTATAAAAGCCTTCTCAACTTACAGCAAACTACCTCGTAACAGGGTTAAAGATTTTATATCTTGTTAGTGTTACCTTTAGTACTCTGGAATATTAAATTGTGAGTCAGCGGTAAAAGTGTATTAAAAACAATTCCTGTATGGTTATGACTTATGATCAAAAATAATTTGGAAGTTAACAGTTAGTTTTAGGTTTATGTATATTTTTCCGCATACTTCCTTCAATTTTTATTATAATTTGGCATAATATATTGCACAGAAGCTAGTACATATTGTTAGTTAAGATATTCGCTTGATAAAGACGAAATATTTAATAACCATTAAATTACACAGCATTATGTATTGACAACACGAAATTAAAGAAAACAATTACCCTTAAATTGCATGTCACTCATCCGAATGGATACGTCATTTACAAATATTAAATGCAATTATATTCGCGTGTATAAAACGACGATTTCTTATTTATATTAAACAATTTTCGACGTAAATGGCAAGAAACTTACAAATGAAGAGACATTTCATAACTTCAGATGATTTGCTGACATAACACCCATGCCTTGGTATTTCTATCATTGTGAATAATACTGCAACAATAATACATAGAAACTAACCAGGAAATCGTAATAGTTGTATCGTTATTTTGCCCTTAGGTAATATAAACAATTGACGATATATAGACTACTATAGAAGTTTCTATAAAATAAAGCTTTAAGGTTTGAAGCAATTTAAATTTATAATAATATGTATTCTTGATACTGATTGTAATATTTTTAAGACGATAACGTAATCTTCACATAACGTAATTTTGCAACATTCTTATCTGATTTGTTCAAGACCATAATATGTTAAAATAATTCCTACAGTATGAAGCAAATTATGACACCGCTATATTGAAATAGTGTATTAATTTAGAATCGTAATAAGTGCAATCAAAGTGCTCTATTGTAAAACAAAAAAACGCATTCCACTAAACAAACGAATCGTGCCATAAATCAAAGGTATTTCATAACACTTAATGCATCAATAATGGCCGAAGGTTTGTACACAAAATCCGAAAATTTTAAAGAACACTCATGCAGTTAAAATTAGTACGAGAGTGGCACTCGAGGCTAGACTAAACAATTCAAAATTGAAGGACTTGTTTGATCAACAGTTAAAGAAACAGGAAGCTATTTTACCAATCATATTCATAGTGCATTGGTTTGGAAATCTTTATGAATGTTTACATCGAATACAGAATGCGTTAGCTCTAGTGTAAACATGAGGGCTGTCAGGTATATGCATAGTTTATTGAAACTATTTTTAAACACAGTTATAACAATAAAAATGCATGTAAAAAACGTATACGTCAGTAGGGATCATTGCAATTTGAAAAAAGTGAAAATCTATTTATCTACCTAAAAATTAAACCTAAATTTTACAATAATAGAAACATAAATCTATACCGATAGAAATTTCAAAAAAATATATTTTTGACCTGCCAAGTTACAACGCAGAATTTTTTTAGTACAAAAAACCAATAAAAAAACTTTTGGCAACCCTAGTAAACGCGTGTCAAATGAAAGAAGAAACAATACGCGTCACCGCGCCACAAACAAGTTAAGCAAATAACAGTTAAACTGAATCCAATGAACAAACTATTTTCACACGCCGACAGAAACAGCAATCAAACCAAACAATCATCGTAATGCTGTTTAAACTTGAAGCTAAATAAAACAATAACAGAAATATACTTTATGTTATTACAAAGTAAAACAGAGTTTGTTTTAGTTTAGTGTACGGTGCAGTCAATTGTATTAATTTAATGTATAAAGATAATAAATAACTAAACGTATTTTGGTAAATTTTTAAAACATCAAAATTAGAACATCAAGGAATGGTGAATTGTTTAACGTCAAAAATATGCAATAGCTGAAATGTTGTCCCGCTTATGGTGTTTTTCCACCGATAATATGCGAGGATGTGTTATACTCATAGAAATCTAAATAACAAGACAGTTATACTCTTACAAATTGTGACGCTTTTTTAGTTTAAAGAAAAGATTTAAATGATTAAGACGAATTGCGAAGTTGTCCGGTGGTAATGGTTGCAATGAAGAAATATGTTATGCATTGAACTCGACGCAGCCAAATAAGGTACCGTTCTCGTAATATCATCGAAACAACCATCACTTGACCATATTATTTTGCATCATTACATGTAATCTGAACGTGTGTTTAAAACATGATATAATATTCTCATTAATTTTAAATTAAACAATTCTAGAATACCTCGAGTTAAGAATTACTACAGCGACTGTGCTGTTACTGCATTCCTAAAGATTTAAGCAATGTGATATGGAATATTCAAGTGATAGTGATTGAAAGATAAGTACTACTCAAATAGGATCCTATAGAGTTTAGCAATCCAACAATCATGATGTGTCATTAAGTTTAAAGGCCTGTCCATTCGCTTGTTTAGGGTGCACTCACACACATCAGTCACCGTCACGGCACGTCACCGGACAGGATTAAAAAAAAATATGTATCAATAGTTCTAGTATGACTCTGTTCCCACACGACAGTCGCCGGCACGAAATCTATCAGTGACGTCACCGGTCAGGCACGTCAAATAATCTTTCCATACATGTATCATACTTTTATCCCCACTCACCCGGTGCCGTCACGTCTCAGTTCAGTCAGCGTCGTGCTACCGTCAATAATTGCTACATGTTCTCTAGCGTGACACACGTCTAATCACTGACTAACCTGATGTATGTGTTCAATGATTCAGTCAAACCGGCGACGTGACTGACGGACAACATGACGGTGACTGGTATTTGTGGATACGTACACAAACCGTCACCGATCAGTCATCGGTGACTTGACGGTGACTGATGTGTGTGAGTGCACCCTAAGTCATAAAATGACTTTTAGGTAAATAGTTACTTTTTAAAGAAACGAAGTGGGTTTGGTTGCTAAATAAGTGTGTCAGTACATCCGTCATTGCAGACGCATTTCTCAACAATACTACTAAAAGTGCTTTGAAGGACATAATTGTAGACAGTAAAAAAAGAGTAACAAAAAGTCACAGTTCATGCACTCGGCTAATTACCGTGCCTCGGTGGAGAATCTAAAAGCCAATTAAAAGTTTGCTTACAAATGAAATAACACAAAACACTTACGACTGTACTACGGCAGTTTAAAACGTTCAAATTCAGTTATCATCAACATAAATAAAAATAATGTTTATTTTTCAATATATTCTAGATACAAAGATGAATAGAAGATATTGCTGGATAATCAGGTCAAATACCCCTATCTGAAGATAAAGATGAGCTCTCAAAAATACTTAGATAAGGAATGTGCTAGTTGTAAAATAAAGTATAAAATATTGTTACAAACTTATGTGTGTACTGAAAATTTTATTGTTCAGAGTAAACCAACTTTCCATGCTTTTAAAGTAGGTACTTGATTATTAAAGTAATTTTAATTTACAATCTGTGGGAGTAGTAACAAATTTCTACCTAGTTTGCTGTTGTAAATAAATTATTCAGCCTGCCTATACCAAATACATGGGATGAAAAAGACAAATTATCGACTAGAAAGAGGCGTATAGCGTCGTAGCTCAAGAAAATATTAATAAACGAAGTAAGCTGATAATGTCACCATTAAACAACATGTTCTTGCGAGGGTACACGATAACTTTTTGTTCAAGCAATTAAATGTATTACAAAAAGCTGATATCGGCAAACACTAATGAGACAACCGCTATCGACGGCCATATATCAACTGAGAAATCTGCAGCCGATAGCGTAAATTAACAGCAGCACAATGTTGACGACCAAACAATGCCTGACCCCAGTGAAAGCGGCTATGAAAAGATTTATTAATTTCATATCCCCGAGGCTCGTAAAATACCAACCATAATAACAGATCATTCTAATGCCTCTAATTGTTTAACTGCTATATCATAAACTGACGCCAGAATTGCGAGCTATGAATCTTGACATTGATTCTGCCGAGTTAAAACTGAGAGCCGTAAATTCAGACACGTCGTGATCACCATTACTCTGACACCTTAACGAGAGGGTTTTAAATGAAATTTCATGTAAATAAAGACAGAGAGAGCGATGAAAGGGAAAAGATTTGTGTGGGTCGATGTCACGTCACGAGCCGAAGGATGGAAACTAGGGTCATTCATCACCAGTGAAAGCGTGGACTTCTGATAGCTTTTGAGTAGTTTAGCCTGAGGTTGTAGACGTAATTGTAAATATACGCTCATTAACAAACTGAATGTGAAAATTCAAACCATTCAGTTACAATTACCAGTGACCTGGACCGTCTTAATAATTGACATTGACACAGTAGTAAAAAATTGTTTACTCAATACAATATTCATAGGCAGCCTTTTACAAAATATCATCATATTCTTTGGAATAGCCACTAAGTGAAGGCCGCGAAAGGACTTAATATGCACTTTCAAGTACACAAAGTTGAAATAAAAAACCGATACATGTTATCTTCTGTTTCTTAATCAGTGTTTCAAAATTTACATTACATTACTGGAACGATTGAAATTCTGGTCCGTTCACACGGGCTTGTAAGCCGCAGCGCAAAATCGATACGTGAATATTTTCTGTAACAACTACTGATTTAATTCTGTAACAACTCATCGGGCACATTGAGCGGCACAGTTGCCAGAATTTTGCCAATCTCACCCGACTCGTTTGCATTTCGAGAGCGCGAGTTGAAAAGAACCTTTATTTTATCTTCAGTCGGACAGTTTTAAATGAATGCCAATTCTTTTTTGTGCATTCGTCGCAATTTTAACGAGATTTTTCACTGACAAAAGGATGATAGCTTTGACAGTTATTTAAACAATCTCTTGTTCTCGGCGAGGATTCCTTTGTTTTATTGAGCGTTGTACGTGAGGTCGTACTCGACAAGATCTTTATAACCTAAAAAAAAGTAAAAAAAGGCCCCGGACTGAGTGTTTTTCGCTAACGAAGAGGCAATCTTTGCGTGTCCGCGTTCCCTCCGATATTGACTCGTTAGCACTTTCGAGTAAATTGAAGCGCTAATATAAACTTTACACGAGATAGTACATATTCCACTTGCACTCGTTTGTTTAACATTTCGGGTGTCGATGTCTGGGAATTCTATATGTAGGTATGATTTGCAGATTTTAGCAACATTATATTCATTATTGTTCCTTTGATCAGATAGCGATTAAAACGTGTGTGCATTCTCCAAAAATCTCACGTTGAATCGATTTAGAAAGCTAAACTATTGTACCGTTAACATCCGGACCATGTTCAATAGTCGCTCGGTATAAATTGTATTGGACCCATATTACAGTCGTTAGCCGTAATTGCGTATCATGCAAAAAGATCGGACGGGCAAAAAACTTTCGCTTACACATTCGATTGTACAACGTTGTGATTAATATGATTTTTATTTGCTTTGATTGCGCGTCTACGGCGCGAGTCTATTCAATCAGCTGATTTAGCAGATTATCAAGCGGACGTTGACATTAAACAAAAACCTTGATTGGTCGGAGGCGGCTAGTTAACTGTATCTATAGTACACGCGTTTGATTGATTGGATAGGCAGCGGCGGGCTTCTATTGTACTTCTATCCCATTTTAAATAGATTATTATGTGAATAATATTATAGCCATGTTTAAATT
>CAJQZN010025071.1:0-24095 GCA_907164685.1 Colias eurytheme | reverse complement strand
AATTGCGTGAAGCCCATCCTTCGACACGCGAACATAATGTGGCCCTTTTCATTTATTCTCAACGATTGTTTAACGTTAAATATAGTAATTATTTGTCTTTTTCACGCCTCTAATTGCAAGGCTGAGTCCGTTTCTAGTAGATATATATATCATAACTAATGACCCGCCTCGACAATCACTCTATCTTTAAAAAAAAACCGCTTCAAAATCCGTTGCGTAGTTATAAAGATTTCAGCATATGTACATAGGCATATCAAGGGACAGAGAAAGCAACTTTGCTTTATACTATGCACTGATAGTGATATCAACAGCTCAGCAGGTAGAAGATACCCTATCTTCAACGATTTCCGACTTAGAACTTCCTAATATAATATGATTTATTTAAATATATCTGTTTATATGGCAATATATTAATTGTATTCTGTTAAAAAAATCCCTCTTAAACGCCCGTACCGGGATAAACCGTAACAGGCTTAGCAGGTAATTTCGCCTGATTTTACAAGATTACCAGATTTTTCAGCGCAGAGCCGACGAGACTAGGTACTATTAATGCCGACGCGATTAAAATTGAGTTACAAAGATTTTGATTTAGAAGGAATCAAATTGTTTTCTATTTTATAAATCCTTTTTAAGTGCTTTTCGTGTTGTCCGACAAATTTACCCTTGTATTCACGGCCTTTGAATAGAGAAAGCTTACATTTATCAATTGCAAGGCCATTCAGATAACATCAAGTTTTCTAAGACAACAATTATTCTCCTAATGAGAAAATATTATCACAATAAATCTATGTTTGTTTCAGAAGTTACTAAACAATGTAATGGGACCACAAATCACTCAATTGTCATGCACAGGTAAGTTTAACTATAGAAGAATTAGCTATCCAGCTATCACTTACCTTCAAAGAAAAAAATTCTTGCACACTTATTTTTGAAGGGATTGTTTCTAAGGGCACATCGACATGCTAACTACTTATGCTTACATAAAACACTCCGTTGTTACAATACTTGGTTGAAAATTCCGAGCGACGATTTTCCTCGCAAGAAAACGCACGAACCCCGAGGACTCTAGTAGGACACTGTGAAAGCGAATATGAAACTTCCTATGCTGTTACACTGCGCATGTGTAGGCCACAAAATAAAGTTAGTGCACGTACCGACAACGACAACTTTGATCTTGTTAGGACATTTTCCATATCTCCGAAAGCTTGCGGCTGGGAAGTAGCAGTGTATGTATTGGCATTACTGATCTCCATCTGTTGCGTCGAGTTTTTGGAAACGTGAGCGGAATGATGAATGATGTGACTAGAAAATACATGGCTCGTCTGTTTCATCGTGACGTCACGCTTTTATCAATTGGTTACAACTTACATCGTAGGTAGGATCGTAGATATTCAAGTACAAGACAATTAATTCTGGTTTTAAATAAAAATAAAAAAGTTAAATATAAAATGACAGCTAAGTAATGGATTAATTTACTTTTAAAATATGTTATAGAATCGTATATGTGATCAAGCGGTTACAATTTTACCTACTAGTTTTCTATTCTTATTATCAGATTCCTATTTCTATAATCTAAATATAGATTTAAACACGTAAAAAATATCCTTGAACGTATTTAACGTAATACGTAATATTATTCAAAAATATTATTACTCCAAGACATCTTAATTGTTATTTATTTTATTATCCGTGATAATTACAAGGAAAAGGTTCCTTGTGCTTGTACCTACGCATAAAATGACGCGATAAATAGAACTGAAAGTTAATTAATTGAGAAGGCTGGGGTAATTGAGTAGAATCTGTAATTGCTAGGATAATCCTCGACAGTAATCGTTTATTTGATCCTTTAACAAACGAAACTAAGCCTCCAACTTTTAATTGACTTTTAAGAATCTCTGTGACGCCACTTTTACTGCCATCGAATTCCCGTGTAATTCGTCACTTTAGGACGAGCCTTGACCTAGTTTGGATTCCCATCCTCATTTGCATAGGTATTTGTTTCCTTTTTAAAAAGAGTGAAAGAGCAAGATTAAAATGCTGCGTCACTAACCGTTATCCTTATATTTCTGCTTTTATGTTTTTCTTTGGATTTAATTTAACAAGATCAACTCAAACCGCTGTGTCCGTTTTTATTTTAAAAACGTCTTAGTGAATTTATAGGAAGCAATTGAGCGTTTGAGGAAAATAAATAGATAATTTCTTGCAAGATCTTACCGTAGAGAAGTAAAACGTCGCTGGTTTATTAATTATTTTATAACTATGATAACTTTTGAACGAATTATACATATTATTATTTATACATTTGTATAAAATACATATATATCTGTGTAATGCAAAGCATCAGTAATTTTAGCACTTTTGGCACAAGATCCAATATTCTATTGTTGACCCGAAAAAGGAGTATGATGAGCGTTTTCAGTGTTGTACGAATATTGCCGGCATAAAGCTTTTTAAATCATGACATTTAAACAAAATATCTACATCATCCCACTCAGTTAAACCGGTGGCTATTGTCGAAACAGACGTGACGTAAATGTTAGCATAAGTTCCACTAAAGTCAAGGCTTTAACAAGAAAGTTTCACTCAATGTTTCATATACTTAGCACTCCAGTTGTAAGCTGTATCCCCTAGAGTCACGTAAAACTCGACACATTCTAGTTAATAGTGCGAAAATTCAGCAAACTCTCTCGCGACTCATACTTTTATTCAAAAATTACCTCGTGTGAAAAGTTTTTGAAGCAGGAAAATCTTATTTTATTATTAAGGAGGCGCGTAGTTTTTACCTCGACATATATTTTTATTATTAAGGCGGCGCGTAGTTTTTACCTCGACATATATTTTAAAGTGAAACTTTTATTACATCGTCTCAAACTTTTTGGTCTGTGTAGCGCATGTCGCGTACGTATCGCGGCTGCCGAGTAGGCATACCTACTCGGCAGCCGACCGTCACGCGACATGCGCTACACAAAGCAGTGTTCGGAACCGTTCGAACAGTTTCACTTTTACCGTGGTTTCATAAAACCACACAACGTTTTCTTTTTCTTTTTTTGTATAGTATTTGCTGAAATATTCAAATTAACCAGGCATCAAACACGTTTGCAGTGAGGCTAAAAACGTATGACTTCTTATTATTTATTTAAGGGTTCAATCTAGTCACGTTTCACATTTATTCTGAAGTATTTGCCTAACTTCGCCGAATAAATAAACGCGAAACGTGCATTTATTTCAGTTCATTATTCAACAAGCTTTTAAGTCTTTATAGGATTGGAATAGTGGCTGTGGCGTATCATCTTCAGGTACAAATTGTCTATAGACTATTGAATTCCATTGAATTTTGTAGTGCATAGTAGAATTCGTCTACGTAGCATAGCGGATTATGTCCTATACTCTCATAGGTGACCTACGTCTTGACAAAGGGAATATTATTATTGGTGAACATCAACATGACCTTAGCTGGCGATCTACAACAGTTTGCTTTTAAAGGAGCTTTAGCTCATTCTACAGAAATTTGGAATCAGCTTCCATATACAGTGTTTCAGTATCAGTGCAGCAATACAATGCACAGCCATTAAATTATGTACCTACATGTAAGTACACGCATATTATACATTCAGATGTGGTGTAGGAGGTTCTGGAGCTAATTGAATTCATAGGTACATTTCTTATGCTATAGTTCGAATCAATCACACTGTAACTTATACAAAGCATCTTTAAAAATGTATACGCAAACTTCATAGTCGAGTTATATTTGTTTGAGTTACTAGAGCCGGAAAATGGCTTCAAACTTTGATCGTTCAAGATAACAATATCGACGAAGTAGACTTCAACCAACCAGACAGCATAATATTGTTGTTTAATAGTCTTATGTACTTTAAAAATATTATAATAAAATAAATAGCATTAGTATTTTAAAGAGAAAATATTCATTTTTTGCTTTTGCTTTGAAGCTGCTTATACATATCTTTATTCTTAAGTAACTATAAATTAATTTTATAATGTGCGAATTCTTTAATTTAGATCACAGTGTTGTCAGCATACATAGTACAGATATCCAATTCCCATTATCTTTTAAGATGAAGATTTCCGCCAATATTTTTGTTACGTAGAGTTTTCCTTCAGTAATTTAGTTTACCCGTGGCAGTCTAGAAGAGGTCACTGGTGAGCTATAAAGCTGCCCTTCCTGTTTATTTTTTATATGTATCAACTTTTTTGTGTTTAATTAAATGGAAAACTATGTTAATAAGCTACCTAACTATATAGTAAAAAAATCAAAGAAACTACTATTCACAATATCGGCCTTGAAAAATTCTTAAAAGTACTGCATGTGAAATATATCATTTAAAAGGGAATATTAAGAAATGTCCCACAGTAATAATCTCACAATTACCATTTTATAACTTGCAAACTTTGAGAGAGCAGCGTGACAATAAAATATATAAACAGTTCAATCGTTTCCCGAAAGAAAAATTATAATAAGTTATACTCCAATCGACTATAAAATATTATTTTAATGAAATATAAAACAATATTAATTAATTATTATGTGAAATACCATACCTAGCAAACCTACTGATATTGTTATTATAAAAGCACTCTAACATAGGTACATAGGTAATTCTCTAATTTATCAAAGTAAAAATTCTGTAATCCGTATTTGCATATCACTTCTCACCAACATAACCTCATGCTAACACTAGAAATTAACACTTAATTTCGTCATATTAATATTGAAAGGTTACTTCCGCGCTGAAAATGTATAAAGTTGTTCCTAGACGGAAATGCAAGCATGAGATGCGTTTACATGAATCGTCATGCAACATGAGCGTCTACAAATAACAAATGGTGCATGATTTTACAGTTCGCGTCCGTACCGAAATGGTATAAGTTTTTGTATGACTTCAACCGATCTACAGGATCATGCTGCATGACAGTCTAACTTGCAGGATAGAAAATAAAAAGCCTACTAAATCAACTGCCAGCACGTAGTTTGCACATTATTCATATCATGCTATGTCTGACCTGTTCGAGAAAAATACATTTTGATAAAAGTAACATGAACATACCTATCGCTGATTTCGTTTCGTGGGTGTATACTCATTACTAAATATAACGTAATGGCTATCTA
This sequence comes from Colias eurytheme, assembly GCA_907164685.1. Classification (NCBI taxonomy): domain Eukaryota; kingdom Metazoa; phylum Arthropoda; class Insecta; order Lepidoptera; family Pieridae; genus Colias; species Colias eurytheme. The sequence continues at coordinate 18,970 of CAJQZN010025071.1, read as the reverse complement.
CTCTTATGATAAATTACCATCATTGTCGATGGGGCCTTTGAATGAATGTTTATGGAACTGTTGACTTAAGACCTTATAGTTAATAAAAATGTTATGTATTTTAAAGTAAAAACTAAACGATCATGCATGCATGACACAACGTAACGTATGTCATGCGGCATTACCGTGTGGGGACAACTTAATATTATAACCTTAGTTGAGTAATTTTATTTCGCTTCAGCAACATTCATTAAAAGCTCGCAATCGATTTAACTTGTTCAAAGGGATGCCAGATTTAATTCGCAAGACCCAGTAAATGAATCATTTCTTAATTTTAAAGTAATTTTAAGCTTCATTTAGACATTATTTATTAATTAATGATATCTATCTCGCGATACCAAGACGACCCGTAATCAAATTCAAATTAAATTTAGGTACAAAATTATGTATTCTCTTAAATTACGTTTTTTTTTGTAATATGTAAATAGCTCTGTGTTCTTTTATTTATTTCATATTAGATTTGATATTTTTTGTGAGTCTCATTCTAAAATATAAAGTGATGTATTTAAATAATAATTTTAATATTACGCCAGTTTTCTTAGTAAAAACAATTAATTACAGTATAAGCGAGCTTAATATAGGTGCCTTGAGGATAATAAACCGACATACATTAACCTTACACCGAAACAGTGTTGAAAGTGGTAGTAAATAATTTATAAAGAATAAAACATCCTACAAACCGTTTAATGCCACACATAATTATTTAATTGAGTTGTATTCAAACGACAAACTAACACATTCGTATATAAAGTATAGCTTTATATATTATATAAAGAACTAGCTTTCCGCCCGCGATTTCGCCCTCGTAGTCACAGGAATATAAAACCTTATACTATACCCTTCCTTAAGTCTTAAACTATTTTAATACCAAATGCCATCCATTCAATCAGTTTAGTTGAAAGAAAACACAGACACACAGATTTCCTTTCACATAAAGTAAGCATAGATATTAAATTTTGTCTTTGATGTTTAAATGAATTTTAAGACCATCCATTCGTTTTCCTTACATTTATTACATACTAGATTTCCGCCCGCGGCTTCGCCCGCGTTTTCAAAGGAAAACCCGCATAGTTCCCGTTCCCGTGGGATTTCCGGGATAAAACCTATCCTATGTGTTAATCCAAGTTACCCTCTATATGTGTGCTAAATTTCATTGTAATCGGTTCAGTAGTTTTCACGTGAAAGAGTAACAAACATCCATACATCCATACATCCTTACAAACTTTCGCCTTTATAATAGTATTAAGATATTAAGATAAGATAAAGTATATAAAGGTAATATTAAAAATGTCGGAAATATCTCAACCATTCCGTTTGCTGAAACCCAATAGGAAGCAGGAGACAAATTTGTCATGTGTTCTTTCTAAGCTGAAATAAAAATAACCGCACCTTTTTTACTAGAGATTGATACGTTCTCTTACTCAACATTATGATGAAAGTCCAACGATGTTTTTTGTCCTCTCTTATCACTGACAAAGAGGAATGTTTGTAAAATATTATTAGTCAGTTAAATAAAAAAGAAATAATGATCTGGTCCATTGTAAGATTTTAACTAACTTGACTATCCTTTTAGCTTAAATACGAAATATAACGAAAATATTATTAAAACCTTGTTTATATTATATCTATCTAACAACAAAATCCTCAAACAATTGTAATTTTTCAATTATAAAAATGAAGAAATACAGGGACATTTTTGTGACATAATTAACCGACTTCACTCGACAACTGCGTAACCTTAATTACAAAGATCTACAATTACGAGATGGGACATTAACCCAAGACTAACGATATTACTGCTGAAATGACCATCTAAGCTTAACCAAATAGATTGCATTACTGTCTCAGTATTTTACAGTGCTTTTAATTCTTTGTTTTAATGGACCATAATATTATATTAACTGATAAGTGCTTATTATTGATTTTCTTAATGTTATATGCTTCCATTTTCCTATTAAATTATTTTAATTTAATAATAGGCTTCTGCATATTTAAAAAAAATGTTTATCTTAACTTAGATATAAAGCAATCTTATGTATGTATCCTATTGTAATGAACATCTAAGAGCCTATTAAAACGATGTAGATTGTAGGTATGTAATAAAAGAGATGCGAAATTTATTACAGAAAATATGCCATGAAAATTTCCGTTAACATGACCAATTGCACACATTAAAGCATTCGATTTTGGATGTGACCTACATTTCCCTGTCACCTGACTATCTCCAAATTGAATCTAGCCTGGAGTACCTATCGTCCAGATTGATCAATAAACTGACCCCCGAATGTGATGACGTCACTGAAGTGCCGTTAAAATATAAATAGTTAACACGGAGTGAAAATTTCATACAATAAACAGTTAGTGACAATGAATTTTATACAATACTAGCTTTCCACCCGCGGCATCGCCCACGCAGTCAAAGAAAAACCCGCATAGGATTTCCGGGATAAAACCTATCCTATGTCCTTTCTCGGGTATCAAAATATCTCTATACCAAATTTCATGCAAATTGGTTCAGTAGTTAAGGCGTGATTGAGTAACAGACAGACAGACAGAGTTACTTTCGCATTTATAATATTAGTATGGATTTATTATCAGCATTGAGCTGTAGTACTGTATAGTAACTCGATGATTATCAGACGCTTCTTCGTACTTATCAAACTTATTGCTACGTATACAAGCTACATATTAAATAGACTGTAAAATAATCCATTGAGAGATTTGATATTATATATTTTTTACAACTTAACCAATAAACCTATACTTGAGCAATTTCTAAAATTCGTTCGTCACGCCATATTTTTATTTATTCCTTGCCAATATAGTGAAGCCGGAATAAGAGGGTAGTAGTATATAAATAAGTATGTAATTGTTAGGTATTTATTGTTATTCAAATATATTTTTAAGTAACTAGTGTAAATGAGCGATTTTTATATAGGTACATTGTATATTATGCATTGTTTTGAATTTCGTTAAGAATAATGTTATCTTAGTAATCGTGTTTGTTTTAAAATAATTCGCGCAATAAATGTTTAATTATTGTTTTTTTCTAGAGATAAAAGACCATTGACCCAGCTCACTGCAAGTTGTATAATATTATGCTGATAAAAATTGCAATGCGTTAATATTGTTATGGTTATTATTACTCAACTGTGCAAGAATAAGGGAGGGTTATGTTTTACAATATAATATATCATACTTTCGAAAACCAATATACCTACTTACATCATAGTTTCGAACCGTAGCGTATGTAGTTTTTAAATCACGGGTTTTCCACATTTTCGTTAGATTTACCATAATTTTGTCTGAACAATTTAATGTTTCTTCACAGAATACATAATATGTGATAATAGTACTACAGAACGGACACTCTCCGCCTCCCGCCAAAATTAAACACTTACCTCACCCCGCACGATCAGGCATAAAAATGGTCCGCTTTTTCTGCAAGGACGATACGCAACGAAGATTGACAACATTAGTCAAATTGACTTATAGTAATTTTATTATTTTGGATTTGTGATTATCGTTTTTCGTAGAAAATGTTTAGATAATGTGCTGTTTACGGATGTATTTCATCAGAAAATCGTGAATTTTTTTTTACGCTAGTCACAAACGTGCCAACACACACATTTGCAGTCTCTACAGTGTGACTGTCAAAACAATAATTTTGTATGGAGTGCCCGGGGTGTGGTTTCTTTTTAATCTATTATTTCGTATTTTGCAAAATGCAAATAAATATATAAGTATCGGTGATAGGAGACTAGAAGACTACTTTGCAATTTCAAAAGCAAGTAAAATAACTCAAGCAAGGGATATAAACTAAAACTGTTATCACTGACATAATATATCTCATATCTATCTGTTTCAATCATCCCACCAAATTGATTTCTCATATTCATAAAAATAGAAGCACATTATATTATTTCTTTGCTCTATTACCTTTATTTCTGTATTCATTTTCTTTCTGAAATAATACTCAGCCAACACAAAGAAAACATTTAATTGCTCCTGTCGAACAAATCCTCGTTGAAAATGAGATATTTCTGTGAAAATATAAACAAGAACAAAAAACATTGATATTGTCGACCTCAACTTTTCATAAAAAGTACCTACTTCTTATAAATTGATGATAATAGTATGCATTCATGATAGATAATAGCCAATCTAGTGTGGTAGAGAATAAAACAAACACAAGATATATTTAATATTTATATTAATTTCTTTAAACATAAGGAAAGCAAATTATTATATCTATTTTTACAAGCCATAACTTCCACTTTATATTTTTCATACCATTACTAAAAACATTAAAAAGTAAATGTTCTTCCAACATTTATAATGTTGTACAATACAGAGTACTGTATATTAAATTGACTACCTTCACTTTGATACAGTTTCAATTAAATTACGTGCCGTTCAATATATGCTTCCCCGACGCTGCATCATTGACTATGCTTAAGATTGACCTACCACAAGCTTTTCGAGGTGACCTCGTACATTATTTCCTGAAAACCATAGAATCGAACGTAACTCATCCATTACGTAGTATACGAATATAATCTCTATGACCTTCTGAATAGAACGCGCAATGGATGATGTGATATGTTTATGATACTTGATAGAGGTAGGGTGTGAAATTAGTCGAGGAATCATTTTACGCTCTTGTATTTCCTCGTGAAATCGCAAAGGGTTTACAGATAGTTCGTGTTTAATAGCAACATACAGTGATAGTAATTGGATTCTAGGTACTACTCCTATTTATTTATTTTATTTATTTATTAATACTTTATTGCTCTTAGAATCATTACAATAATACTTAATCTAAGGATACATTACAACAATTGGCGGTCTTATCGCTATGCAGCGATTTCTTCCAGACAACCGGACGTACGGAGAGAAATTAAATTAGAGGAAAGGTGAAGGGTAGAGCATAAAATATATATATTTATAAAAGAAATAAAACAAAATATATAACACTAAATAAATTACCTGTGTAAAGATATATCCATATAATACATATAATAGATACACTCCTACTTTATTGTGCACAAATGGTTCAATTAAAAGGATTTGAGTAGGATATCTCTTTGACATATATAACAGCATTATATCGATATGTATAATATTATATCGAATATATAAATCGAATATTGTATCGATTTCCATAATATTCTCGTACTTTTTGTCAATTCGGAACTCATTTTACAGGTAAGATATGGATGAATAACGTGCATGTTATTTATTTTTATCTCTGCATGTCTCTTGATCCCTCAAGAGGACACAAAATGATGTGAACATTTCACGTACCTTAGTAGGTACGAGAAATGTACACATCATCTTGATATGACTTTTTCTAATATTACTTTCGTTCATTCATTTTGGTTCGTAAGGAGGGACAAACTTATCTTATTTGAAACTTTGAAAGCTTATAATAATAATCGAACGAGTTTAATATTTTTTTTACATTAATTATTATGAACATTAACTAATTAAGGAAATATTTTATATATTATGCCGAATTGCGCAGTTTGTTTAGTCAGAAGTGTCGAGAAAATAACAAAACCGCCAATTAAGTTAAAAACATGAATTTCATTCAAGTCACTTTTATGCTTTTATGATCAAAGTTAAAACGTAACAATCGTTTACTGTAGGTACTAAAAGGTTAGCGATACGTGACATTATTTTGTTTCTTGTTACTTTGTTGCAATTTATTTAAAATAGCTCCTTTTGTTGATTTGTGTTTATCACTCTTAATGAGCCAACTTAATATTGCCAAAGGTCACGTTATAGAAAATAAAATACTTAGTCTATCACAAAGCTTTCAAAACTATCTTCAATCATCTTATATCTATAATCATCGATTTAAATAATATGCATGCCTAAAAATCACTTGTTTTCTTAAAAAAACCTACAATGACCTAAAACCAAAAGACACCACCAAAATTTGATTCATAAGCCGAATACGTAAACTTTTTAGTATTAGTGTAAACGTAAACTTAATATACTGGGCAAAATATACCTACACTTCCTTAAGATTAAATTATGCTTACAGTTCAATTCTGTGGCCTAAATGTGTAATAAGATCACTGGATCTTGAATATCGCTTTCATACCCTATAATCGATTGAGCCTGGTTTGATCAAGTTATAATTCATAGGTGCCCGAGATAGATATCGTCTTACTATCAATTACCTAATATAAATAACTGCGATAACACATAAAAGACAAATTCATTAGTCTGTTACTACAGTTTTTAAACTACTATTGATTTTTCAACTTATTCTCATGAAACTGACAAGATCGGAACAAAACAAATCAACGCAGTGACATGTGGTCATGCCAAGATATTGCCTGGACCTTTAGAGGATGTCCATTGTCCATGTTGCAATGAAGGTGCTGGTGCTAAATTAAGATTCTCCTTTCCCTATTCAATAGTTTGCATACTACAATGCACTAATAAATATAAGAAAGTTATAGATAACATTGACACTACACATTGTTGCTATCTGCACTTATCAATAAAAATGGACCTGAGGGGTCAGTTAGGGACAATGATGAGGTATAAAATGCAGTGTGCTCGTCTTCGAGGTACAGTTGAGCTAGACAGCGATGAAGGTGCTCATTTGTGTGCTTGGGCTTCTTGCCCTGGCTTCGGCCAAGCCTGGGATTACTGACGATACCACAATAGGTGAGAAGTTTTTCTTATAGCAAGTTCAATTCCCTTCTTTAAAATAAATTAAAATGATGCATTGACTTTTTCAACCTATTTTTTGTTTTACCGTATATTATGCGAAATGATTCTTTGTGAAATGTTATCTTTATTTATAGTACAATAAAAACAATATTTGCTATGTGCGATTTGCAACTATTATAAATTTTCTGTTTCAGTGTTTTTAGTAGTGATTCTTCGAAATTCTGAATTTATTTTAACTAACTTTATACTTACCAATTGTGATCAATATAAAAATTTCTAAAAGATACCTTTGAAGAATATTATTTGATAATATTTAATTTATATACTTAAGCTTTTAATCAAATACTTTTTATGGTGTATTTCATCGAATTGAAGCTCCAAGCAATAGTAAATAATTTTAATTAATAATTAAAACTTCGATATTTATTTTATCTTTTATTCCAGTCAACTGGGATGTGAAGCAAAGGCAAATTTTCATTCTGAAGCTGCTGAACAACATCCTCCAACCATGCATGTACAAGGACATTGAAGAGATTGGCAAGAACTACAAGATCGAAGACAATGTACACTTATATGGCGTAAGTTAAAATGTTAAATGCTTTCAAACTAAGGATAAATAATTTACTTAGGTCGATGAATTATGACAAAAACTTGAACTTTGTTATTGAATAAGTTCTCAAGAAACTTAACTTTACAACTGACTGTTAGCTATTTTAAATTAAAAAACTCATAACAACGAACCAAAATTATAATGGAAAAGATTCACTAAATACTTCTTTGAAAAATGAATTTCAAAAAATATAAAATACATGTAATACTTTTGACGAATCTATAAACTCTTGCGCTTTTGTTACAGAAACAAGATGTAGTGAAGACCTTCGTCAACATGATGAAATTCGGTTTCTTGCCTCGTGGTGAGGTGTTCACTATCCACGTCGACCGCCAACTCAAAGAAGTAGTCACAATGTTCCACATGCTGTACTACGCTAAGGACTTCGACACATTCATCAAGACCGCTTGCTGGATGCGTTTGTACCTCAACGAGGGAATGTTCGTCTACGCTTTAACTGTCGCCGTTCGCCACCGTGATGACTGCAAGGGAATCGTTCTCCCCCCTGCTTATGAAATCTACCCCTACTACTACGTCCGTGCGGATGTCATCCAAAAGGCGTACTTACTTAAAATGAAAAAGGGCCTCCTGGACTCCAAACTTGCTGACTTCTACGGAATCAAAAAAACCGACAAGGACATTTACATCATCGATGAAAACGTATTCGACAAGAGAGTTTACTTGAGCGATGAAGACAGGCTAAGATACTTCACTGAAGATATTGACCTAAACACCTACTACTACTACTTCCATGTTGACTATCCATTCTGGATGAAGGATGATGTTAACAACAAGTTGAACATGAAGATGGACAGAAGATGGGAAATGACTCTGTACATCTACCAACAGATCCTTGCCCGATACTACCTTGAACGTCTTTCTAACGGTCTTGGAGAAATCGAACTTCTCTCTTGGAACCGCCCAATCAGGAAGGGATACTGGCCTTGGTTGAAATTACACAACGGTCTTGAATTACCTGCCAGATTTAATGACCACATCCTTGTTAGGAATACCAACATCGGAAACGTTAAACTTGTACAGGACTACGAAAAAATCATAAACGAAGCTATCATTAAAGGTTTCATTGAGGTTCGTAGTTTATCATATTTATGTACTTTTTATTTATCGCAAATGGAATTTAAATAATTATAATAATGAAATGTATTTCAGATCAATGGAAAACGATTTGACCTGACACATCAGAAGGATATTGAAAACCTCGGCAAACTTATCTACGGCACTGTTGACAAGGATGATGTTGACGTCACCCATGTTGAAGCTTACCGTTACATGCTCATCCTGATGAAATCTGTCGTTGGACTGAACACTTTCGGAAGTGACAAGTATGAATGGATTATTCTTATCATAATAGCAATTTTTGTAATCACCATACCTAACCTAATCCTTATACAGTTAATTGAATTATTTATTTAATGTACAAAGCATTAAAAACTTATCTATTTAGAAATCCAAAAAATGGCATCATTCAACATGAAATAAACCTCCTATATTTTTACAGGTACTTCGTCGCTCCCACAGTTCTCGACTCTTACCAAACCGCGCTCCGTGATCCAGTCTTCTATCAACTGCAGAAGCGTCTCTGCTACCTGTTCATGCTCTTCAAAATGCGCCTCCCAAGCTACACTCGCGAAGAACTTTACTTCCCTGGAGTTAAAATCGACAATGTTGTTGTAGACAAGCTGGTTACATACTTCGATGACTACCTTATGGATATGACCAATGCCGTCACATGGAATGATGATGAATTAAAGAAAGCCAAATCTGACATGACTTTCTTGGTTCGCAAACGTCGTCTTAACCACAAGCCATTCAAAATGACATTCGACATCATGTCTGACAAAACAGTTGACTGTGTCGTCAGAATATTCTTAGGACCTAAAGAAGACCATCTTGGCCGCTTGCTGGACATCAACGTAAACCGCGTCAACTTCGTTGAGCTTGACTCCTTCCTGTACAAACTCAACACTGGAAAGAACACAATTGTCAGAAACTCGATTGACATGCACAACCTTGTGCGTGACAGAATTATGACCAACGACTTATGGAAGAAGTTTGACACAATCACAGACATCAAAGATCTGTGGAACAAGGACCTTAAGAACTACAACACTGGCTTCCCAACAAGGCTGATCTTACCTAAAGGTACAATTGGTGGTATGAAGTGCTTGCTGTACGTGATCGTCACGCCTTTGAAACTTGTAGACAACGTCGACTTGTCTATCCTGGATAACAATCGCAAAGACTACATGATTGACTTCAGATCTACAGTCTTGCTCGACAAGATGCCTCTTGGTTTCCCATTTGATCGCAAGATTGACGTGACAAAATTCTTCACACCTAACATGAAATTCGTGGATGTTATGATCTTCCACAAGACACAAGTTTGTGACATGAAGACTCGTTGGGACAAATACGTGCTCAAGAACTACGACATGTTCGACAAAACTGTTATCAACGACAACTACAGCTACACGGATGTAGATGTAAACATCAAACACGACAGAGATGTTAACATGTTTGACTTCTAAGCTAATAACCCTATGCACGACGAACTAAGCGATTTCACTTAGTAGAATACTTAGAATGAACTAGTATGAGTTAAATGAACGAATGCAATGTTATAATTTTATAAAAATAGAATGCAATAAAGAATGATATTTATTTCTATACATCTGTTTCTTTTTTATTTTATCTCTCTTCCACACATACATATGCACACATAACAATTAGGTAGTAAATAAGTATCTAGTAAATAGTACCTATAGTAAATAATAACTCTGCTAAATTAATTTAGAAAAAAAACATACTTATAAATATTGAAGACAATTTTCGATAAAAAAATCTCCATTTATAAATTTTTTTACCACATTATTATTATTTTAAAACAAAATAACATTTTACAGGACATAATATTATGTTTCATTCATCGATATAATTTTGTATATGTTTGAATTTTATCTTTAAATTTTAAAAATATACAGTCAACTGTTCGAACGTTCGAAAGTTTCGGCTATTTTCCAACAAAACTTGTTTTTATTTCAATGATTATTTCAAAGAAATTAAAGAAGTAGACACCCCTAATTGTTCTTCATTCTTACCATGAATCTAATATTTCTTAACCCAGGAATTGAGGTTTAGATGAAAACCTCAATTTTAGTACCTATATGTATTTATCTATCCCTTACACGAAGCGGTACGAAACTTGGTAACCTTTTAGCACACCCCGGACACTCCATACAAAATGATCGTTTTGACAGTCACACTGTAGATACTGCAAATGTGTGTGTTAACGCTTTATGGTTGGCACATTTGTGACTAGCGTAAAAAAAATTCGCGTTTTTCTGATGAAATACATCCGTAAACAGCACAATATCTAACCATTTTCTACGAAAAACGATAATCACAAATCCAAAATAATAAAATTACTTTAAGTCAATTTGATTAATGTTGTCAATCTTCGTTGCGTATCGTCCTTGCAGAAAAATATGGCCCATTTTATGTCTGATCGCGCGGGGGTGAGGTAAGTTTAATTTTGGCGGGAGGCGGAGAGTGTCCGTTCTGTAGCGTTTAGCTACTATTATGTATTCTGTGCTTTTAGTTTATAATGAAGGGAAGGAGTAAAGTACCCAAACATTTTTTTTTTTTATAATGCCCAATGCATACAATTAACATTTTAACGTTGAAATGTTTAAAAAATCAATACATATCAGACGATTGTCCAATCTTCACTTAATAGAATTTTAAAAGAAGTTAATTTTTTCTTTATAAACTCACTCTTTTTTATTCAACTACATAACCTAACAAACACTTTCTATAGGAAGACCTATAGAAAGTTTTTGAGAAGTCACCATAAAGAAACAACGTATTTACAGACGCTTCAGAGAACACAGGCTTTTATGTAAAACGTATCAAGAGAAAATTTTCAATCAAGTCCTATAATTTATCTTTGTAACATTGTGGTAAAATGGTATTAAATATAATAATATGCGAAAGACTTACCTTTAATACAATATACCATAAATTATTATTTTAAAAGGTAAAGCTATTTTTGGTATCACAAAGATCGTTTCTTGATCTGCGGCCCTACTTCAGAGAATAATTTCATAGGACACGAATTATGAAAGTAGCGAAAGGTAACAAATCGAATTGTGGTCTATTATTCAATATAAATAACTGAGCTGAGCAACGGTGGTGGTAAAAATTTTAACCAACAAGCTTTTGATTAAGATTTTTAATATACATACATGAATTTATAAAGATTGGGTTATCTGTTATATGTCCTACTAAATTTATTAACGCGAAAGTTTGAGTACCTAAGGAGGAATGGTTATTACTCTTCACGAAAAAACTACCTTTTTTGTTTTGTCTGCGGTTTCGCCAGTGGAGGCACAGTTAGTATTTGTAAGAAGCAGAACATAAGCTGTAATCCTAAACATTCAATATGGAAATTATTCAATATGTCTGTTGAATGTTTCGTGCGTGATCTTGTATAAATTTTGAGCATCAGTTTTAATAAATTTTGATAAAATCTCAAGTCATATGACGACGGACAAACCGTGAGTGTATAGCTATTATGGATCTAAGCTGACGCCTATGCTTTATCTAGAATCAGTTAAATATTAAAAAAAAAAACGAATTGCTCTATAGCTTCAACTTCTGAGATACAGGGACAAGTAGGTAGGTATAAAGATTGATACAAAATATCTGATTCACGAAAACTTACATTTTTGAAACATAATACATATATACTATTTTTTTATATTATAAAGCTGAAAAGATTTTTTTGTTTGAACGCGCTAATCTCAGGCACTAGGTACTGGTCCGATTTCGAAAAATTCATCATCACGCTAAGACCAACAGGAGCAGAGCACTGCGGGTAAAACTGCGGAGCACAGCTAGTTCATGATAAGGGTGAACCTGAATACAAATTTTATTTTGCATTTCCAGAAATTTCCTGCTAGTATTTCTAGACGCGTTAGTAAAAATACGTGAGGAAATCAACTTGACCTAGAACAAAAATTCTTGAAGATATGACTTATAACTGAGTAATAAATGATTGTGATGTTACTTTTATAGATTTAAACACCTAGCTATGCGAAATAAAAAAGACGGGTTGCACTCCGGGAGTGCCGGCAGAAGTGAAAACTTGATTATTAACGTTCAGCATGTTTGATATTTTCTAATGGTATCCGTCTTACGCATGGAATATAAGGGCTAAAAAAAAAACATCCGTCTTACGCTTTTTCGATCAGGCCACGTGTCCTGACGCGAGTTTAAGATTTTATACCCAACGCCGCTAAAGAAGTTTTCACTTCAATAAACGAACATCTTAATAATAAAATGCGAGAGTGTGTTTGTTTGTCTTTCTTTCATGTCGCAACGGAGCTATTTTACGATATGATTTTCGTGTCTGGAGATAGTCAGTTGCCTAGAGAGTGACATCATAACGACATATTTTTACCGAGGTGAAATATCAATCACAATAAGAATAAAAATTGACCAAGTGGAAGACAACTAATACATCTTAATATGTATCATATACCTGTGTATCTATTTTATTTACCTATTAAATAAAAGAAAGTGATGTTAGTTAAACCACTTATAATTAAACAACGGCTGAACAACTGGCAAAATGTAGTCTGAAAGAGCCATTTCCAAAGGTTACTATAAAAACAGGTGAAGTTAATAAAATAATGCTAAAAGATTCGTTAAAATAGAGTTAATTCCAATAATTATTGACGTATTATAACGGTTTCCATATTAATGAACTGATTTATGTTTGTTTACACTGTCAATCATATTAAATGATGTTTAAATTAATATCATACAAAAATATTTTACTTAGAACTTACCTACCTATAAAAAATTCAGATTTATCGCATTAACAATACCTAGTTATAATTTGTTTAGTTTATTGTTTGGTATTAGATCAATCTTAATCTTAATCTTAATACTATTATAAAAGCGAAAGTTTGTAAGTATGGATGTATGGATGTATGGATGTTTGTTACTCTTTCACGTAAAAACTACTGAACCGATTACAATGAAATTTAGCACACATATAGAGGGTAACTTGGATTAACACATAGGATAGGTTTTATCCCGGAAATCCCACGGGAACGGGAACTATGCGGGTTTTCCTTTGAAAACGCGGGCGAAGCCGCGGGCGGAAATCTAGTAGAAATATATTTGTATCCCTGGTATTTATAATACATGATAATATACTACAACGTCATTGTTCGTATGTAAAGTACTAGATTAAAATTAGCTCTAGTAGGTTATTAATAAGTTAATTTCCGATACCTTTACGGCTTATATTTTATTAAAATTTTGCCAGAAGGTTTTTAATTTTATACATAGACTAGCTTTCCGCCCGCGGCTTCGCCCGCGTTTTCAAAGAAAAACCCGTTCCCGTAGGATTTCCGGGATAAAACCTATCCTATGTCCTTTCTCGGGTATCAAAATATCTCTATACCAAATTTCATGCAAATTGGTTCAGTAGTTAAGGCGTGATTGAGTAACAGACAGACAGACAGAGTTACTTTCGCTTAATTATAATATTAGTATGGATTTTATCTGTAAATCAATAAGTATGTCCATTTAAGTTCAAGTTCATGATAAAATATATTTATGGACATAATAAAAGTTTGCATAAAATGCAATTGGAATCATGTTGCAAGTTGATATTAATTTCCAATGTTTTTTCTTATATATAATAAATTTTAGTATGTAGTTATATTAAGTATATTTTTATTAACCATATAGATATAAGAGAGTTATAACATAAGAGAGTTGTTATTATAGCTTTATAATAATATCGCCACCAAGATTATGGTTTTAAACGTATAGCTATGTAAATTGTTAATATTATTTCGATTTTACTGTACTAAAAATACGGTACGATTTTTTATCCCTATAAAATATTTCGTGTATCTTTTTTGATAATAATAATTCATAACAGTCAAGTAACAGTCATTGCCTCTGTGAACTAATAAGTGCATACATGTTTATAAACAAGTGAAAAGATAATAATTTAAAATTACACGGCGATAAGGTATTTACATTTGTAACTATGAAACAATGAAAGGTGCCTTATACTTATCGAGCTGATTAAGGGTTAAAGGTCAATTTTAGTTGTTAAAAGAAAGGTATATATTGGGAATGAAATGGTTGATAGTTAGCATTAAGCCCATAGCGATGAAGGTGGTTTTCTGTTTAGTGCTGGGCTTAGCCCTGGCTGGCGCGGTACCAGGGAGTGACGTCATTGACAATAAGGGTGAATACAAACGTAAGATAGTTTTGATTTTTGTTCTAAATATTTGTTTAAGTTCAGAAAAGGATCTTAGGTACTCTATAAGCGATTTTGCGATCGAATTTTGATGTACTTTAAAATTTCAAAGGAATAATGTTACTGTGAAAATTCTACGTATATTTTATTTGGTGTTAATTCTTTATTTATTATTCTTTACTTTAAGGGAGACGTCATATCGAAAAGATATAAAAATATGTTTTTATGTTTTATTACACGTGAATATTGTTGTTTTCAGTATCCACGGATATTAAGGAGCGTCAATTCTTCATTCTCAAATTATTAAACCACATCTTAGAACCTGTTACATACAAGGAAATAATTGACATCGGGCAACGTTTTTCTATTGAAGAAAATGTGGACTTCTATATGGTGAGTTAATAAAAATGTGACATCTCTAACTGTTCCACAGAAGGCAAATATATATGTAATTATGTTCCTTACCCCTTGTAGGGTATGGGATAATTTTATTTCATATCTATTACACTACTTGATATAATATCGCTTACGAATTTGTGAGTAACTTCGCCTATCCGTCACGAATTTGAGATTTTTGCGACGAGATTTTTTTTATTGGAATGATACAATCAAATCGCTAATTCAATTTCAAATCATTTTCAGAAAAAAGATGTAGTCAAGCAGTTCCTGAACAACATGAAAACGGGATTCCTTCCTCGCGGTGAAGTGTTCACCCTTCACGTCGACCGTCAACTGAAAGAAGTGGTCAATATGTTCCACATGTTGTACTACGCTAAGGACTTCGACACATTCATAAAGACCGCATGCTGGATGCGCATGTACTTGAACGAAGGCATGTTCGTTTACGCTTTAACCGTTGCCGTCAGACACCGCGAAGACTGCAAAGGAATCGTCCTTCCGCCTCCATATGAAATTTACCCTTACTACTTTGTGCGTGCCGATGTCATCCAGAAAGCATACTTGCTCAAAATGAAAAAGGGCATTCTTGACGGATCATTGAGCCACTTCTATGGTATCAAAAAAACAGACAAAGACGTTTACATAATCGACGAGAATGTTTTCGACCAGAGAGTCAACATGAATGACGAAGACAGATTAAGATATTTCACCGAAGATATTGGCCTCAACACATACTACTACTACTTCCACGTTGACTATCCATTCTGGATGAAGGATGATACATTCAACACCAAGTTCATCAACAGACGGTGGGAAATGACCATGTATGTGTACCAACAGATCCTTGCCCGTTACTACTTGGAGCGTCTTTCTAATGGCCTAGGAGATATTCCAGTTCTTTCATGGAACAGACCAATCAGAAAAGGATACTGGCCATGGCTTATGATGAGCAATGGAGCACACTTCCCAACTAGATTTAATGATCATATCATCGTTAAGGATAACAACATCGGTTTTACAAATCTTGTTGAAACTTATGAACAAATTATCAACGAAGCTATCATTAAGGGCTTTATCGAGGTAAGAACACCATCATTTTATTTATAATTACTAATAATATTAAAGTTCAATTAACGAATTGGTTTTAAACATATAATATGTATTTTCAGATTGATGGAATCAGATACGACCTCAAAAAGGCCGATGACGTTGAAAAATTAGGCAAACTCGTTTATGGCGCTGTTGATAGATTTGACGTGAAGACAGATCACATTGAGGCTTACCGCTACATGCTCATCATGATGAAATCGATCGTTGGTCTCAACACTTGGTTCACTGACAAGTAAGTCAAAGCAAAAATACCTAAATATTAAATACTTGATTAAACCGACAGTGGCAGACAAATCTTATGCTATAATTTCCATGATTTCATATCAATCACTATTATATTGTGTTAACTAATGTGTATTATTGCGTTTTGTGTAATTATAAAAATACCGAAATAAAAATTAACTAACTGTATTTAATTTGACAGATACTTCGTGGTGCCTACTGTTCTGGATATATACCAGACTGCTCTCCGTGATCCAGTCTTCTATCAACTGCAGAAACGCCTCTCTTACTCCTTCCTTCTATTCAAGTCGCGTCTGCCATCTTACACACATGAAGACGTATACTTCCCAGGAGTTAAGATTGAAAATGTTGTCGTTAACAAGCTATTAACTTACTTTGATGACTATTTGATGGACATGACCAACGCCGTTATCCTCAATGAGGATGAGTTAAAGAAGAGCAAATCTGACATGACCTTCTTTGTGCGTAAACGTCGTCTGAATCACCAACAATTCAAAGTCAGCTTTGACGTAGTATCTGACAAGACCGCAGATTGTATTGTGAGAATCTTCTTAGGTCCGAAAGAAGATCATTTGGGCCGTTTGATTGACATCAACCAGAACCGATACAACTTCGTTGAACTTGACACTTTCTACTATAAAATCAACACTGGTAAGAACACTATTGTAAGAGACTCCAAGGACATGCACAATGTAGTCGGTGATAGAATGAGAACCAAAGATTTCTGGAACAAGCTCAGTGGTGTCACTGACTACAAAGATCTGTACTTCAAGGATCTTAAGAACTACCACACCGGTTTCCCCACAAGGTTGTTACTTCCCAAGGGACGTGTTGGTGGTATGGATATGCTGCTTTACATAATCGTGACTCCATTGAGATTAGTGGACAATGTTGATATGAACATCTTTGAACAATACCGTAAGGACAACTTTGTTGACTTTAGATCAACTGTTTTACTCGACAGAATGCCTCTTGGCTTCCCATTCGACCGTGTCATTGACGTTACCAAGTTCTTCACCCCGAACATGAAATTCGTTGATGTCAAGATTTACCACAAGGCACAAGTTTGCGACATGAAGATGCGTTGGGACAACTATATTGTTAAAGATTACGACATGACCTATAAGACACCCATGATGGTCGACGACTACTTTGTAGATGATGACATGACAATGAACCAGAACGTGAATATGCGTATGGAAAATTTTGATATGTAAGCATACGTACTCGTATATAGGTAATTAGTTATAGTCCTTACGGCTGACTGAACTAGAATTAAGATGGCAAGTGAATAGCAACAATAAAATGTTTCATACAGTAAATTGTATTTTATTTTACACTTTTAGATACTTACATTTTTGATTAAGGTATAAGTACAGTAGTACAGTAGCAAGTAGGTAATATAAATGTAAAAGTAATGAATGTTAATATCCCGATTGAATTTTCTCAAGATTTATCAAAACAAAATACCAAAATTAATATTATAAGAATGATATAGCTGAATTTAAAGCAATATTAAAAAATTATATAATACATAAATTATAATGGGTACTTGATTCATTATTCTAGTAATACACAAGTTTTAATCCTTTAAACTCTTTTAATAGCGATTGAAATAGTTAAAATATAAAAGAAAGTGCATAACTAACAATATGGTTAAAAGTTTTGTCAGAATGTTTAACAAACACTCAATTTACACACAGAAAATAAACAGGCATTTTCCTTCAAATAGTTTATGCTTAAATAAACAACTCCTCAACTTTCTCAAGTGATTTAACAAAGAAAAACGACTTCATCAATAACCCTTTGAAGTCCATATGAATTCATGATCATAGATAGAGCATCGAGATAGTATGTACTACTACATACTATCTCGATGAGATAGAGGCAGCCGTCAATGTTAAAAAATGCACAGAAAAAAATACAATTATGTCAAGGGAAACAAGGAAATCCGTGATTTCAGGAAATCCCTAAGAATACCTACCACAAAGTCACGAAAGGTTTTAACGTATTTGTATTCGTTTTAATAAACTGAATATTGTGAAATGACGAGTGATTGAAGTAGATACATAAATAGTTACCTACATGCATCATCGTACGATTAATTTGTAAGGTTAGATCAGGTTTTTAAAAAACTAAAAATAAAAAGTGTGGCTCTTTCATTCCTGAAAACAATTGACTATTGGGGCCTATGTTATTGATAGATAGATAGATAATACTTTATTGCACACACACAAGATTACATAAAACACAGAAAAATAACAAACAGATACAAGTATGTACAAATGGCGGCCTTATCGCTAGGCAGCGATCTCTTCCAGGCTACCATTAATTTGAACAAGGAAAACACATTTAAAGGAGGTGGGTGAGCAAAAATTATTGCGTTGGAAAAAAAAACATTATTACATATATTTATAGCATAAATTATATAAAGTAACAATATAATAAATCAGATAATACATATTATATACCAAAAATAAATAATTATACGAATAACCTTATATTATAGCGTAGAGGAGGAAAGAAAAGGACAACAGCAATGAAATGGAGTGAGGATTAAGAAAGTG
>CAJQZN010025066.1:0-12419 GCA_907164685.1 Colias eurytheme | reverse complement strand
TACCTACAATCATAGGCGGCTCGTGACAAAATTGTATGGCCGTGTTCACTTGAAATAAAACAACGAAAATAGGTACCTACAATAGCGTTAGCAGTACAAAAAAAATGAGCACCACATTATAAATGTCATACTCAAACTCAAACTCAAAACTCAAACATTTATTTATTCAATTAGACTACTTTTAGTAGCACTTTCGAATCGTCATTACATAAGTATTTTTAACATTTACCACCGATTCGGAAAGCAGTATCTATGGAGAAGAACCGGCAAGAAACTCCATAGTTGCTCTTTTAAAATCATATTGTCAATATTACATAATCTGTAACTTAAATCTAACTACATAATATATCATAATATGCCAAAGAACTGTCCTGTGGTTCTTACGCGACAACCCTCCATGGATTTTCATCTTCCATATGTCTATTTATACACTAAAAATTATAGAGTATTTCAAAACGAATTCAATTATTATTTAGCAATAATTAGAAAATCCCCGAATTTGCATTCGTGATCGTATTCATAGTGTTTGTCTACACTAATATTATAAAGAGGAAAACTTTGTTTGTTTGTTTGATTGTAATGAATAGGCTCATAAACTACTGGACATTTTACCAATGTTTGCAAGTTTGTGATTACTTTGATAGTTTACCGATTTATAATAATTGTATACTTATATCATTGTTTAAAAATATTCAAACACAATATGATATAGGTACTGATTTATCACTGGTTTCAGTGATGAACTGATGAGTCAATGTTAGCCACAATACTAATCACTTTCGTCATACATGTGTATGAACAGCTATGATTGATGTGATTTGCAATGTGGTGAAATTTCATAAAAATCACGGGCCAATTTTTTGTTTTGAATCCCACCGAAAATACATATATTACTAATTGCGTTATTAGAATAATTAATTACTATACCCACGATCAATTATTACAATTTTCAATATAGTCTCAAATGCATACTAGAGAAACATTGCAATTTGAATCAATTAAAATGCATAGCATACAAAAATAAATTCACAACACAAGAAATTCCGCGCGCAAATCATAGCGCGTGTCAATGAAATCAAGAATGTAATATTTTTATATCAAGCCGACGAGCGACGACGCCGAACTAAAGTACCTACAGTACCATTTACCTTCAGTGTACAATACAGTTTACAGACCTACGACGGACGAACAATAATGAGTAATAAATAAAAAAAAACATAGTTTCTAAGGTCATTAGTTTTATTTTATTTTATTGTTATTTTCTTTGAACGATTGGAAATGAAATTACTCAATTTTTACACAGAACTTTGATTTATTAGAATTATGCTCATTATGCATAAGATAACGAACGCGAATGCACGACATCTAGCGCGTCAATGTCTAAACATCGCCTTTCGTTTAGACATTGACGCGCTAGATCTGTAATAAGTATATAGTCTATGCGCTAGATGTCGTGCTTTATGTCGTGTCACAGAATACATAATAGTAGCTAAACGCTACAGAACGGACACTCTCCGCCTCCCGCCAAAATTAAACTTACCTCACCCCCGCGCGATCAGACATAAAATGGGCCATATTTTTCTGCAAGGACGATACGCAACGAAGATTGACAACATTAATCAAATTGACTTAAAGTAATTTTATTATTTTGGATTTTTGATTATCGTTTTTCGTAGAAAATGGTTAGATATTGTGCTGTTTACGGATGTATTTCATCAGAAAAACGCGAATTTTTTTTTACGCTAGTCACAAATGTGCCAACCATAAAGCGTTAACACACACATTTGCAGTCTCTACAGTGTGACTGTCAAAACGATCATTTTGTATGGAGTGTCCGGGGTGTGGTCGTGTTTCGCTTGGCAAAAGTCACGCACACTACTGTAGAAGTGTCAAATTTTTCCGGTATTTTACTGTTGTTTTTCTAAGTAAATATTGTAAATTATTGATTAAAAAGGTCGAACGCGCACACATTTCATTATAGAGAAGTGATAAAATGATTAGTTTTAAAGAAATAGTGTCTGTGTTAAGTGTTTAGAGGTAATCAAAAATGTATGGAGGGACGGTCGGAACATCAACCTTAAGTATCTCTGTTCATTCAGAGGATGTACCCAGAATGCCTTTTGTTTTCTTTTTCGTCTTTTAATAACACAAATCGATAACACAAATTCTTTCAAATATACCTAACATATAAAAATTAAAACAGTAGGTATTTTTATCATATTCCTTTAAGTAACATGTTTATCGATGACGAGTTTGAACAAATACCTAAGTAGGTACCTACAAGTGGTTTATTAAAAACAAACTTTCCGAGGAATTCTAAGCAAATATAATAATATAAATATCATAAAGATATTACGCAACTGACATTACGTAATTATTTTAGCAGAAACCATTTCCACGTCTTACTGAAGCCAGAGACGAGACATGAGTGATTTTAAAGCGTGAGAGCGTTTTCACATTATCCGATCCGATATCGGATATCGGACGCCGATAGCCGATATCCGATATCGGATACAATTTGCCCTTTCACATTGTCCGATAAAATCGTTCCGATATCATCATGAGTGTTGCCAGAAATTTTTAGAGAAAATTAAACTAAATTGCCAGTTGATAAAAAAAGGTATAATTAAAAAAAATCAAATGTTATAAATCATAGTTGTACATTTACATTAAAAATAACTACGATAAAGAATAGCAACTTCAAAAAAGAAAATTAAAATATAAAAAAAGATTTGATATCACAAATTACTGCATATTATTTAGATGTGCTATTTACTAAATAGTTTTGATATCGGTCATTTGTATAACATAATAATATGTATACTTATGTTAACACATTATAAAGTAAATAAATTTATATCAATACCTACTACAACCTAGTATTAGATAATAGTTTTAGTAATACGTGGTAGCACATATTAGTAAATACCTTTCAAAATCTTTTAAATGTATTTTTAGCAAGACGTACCTAGTCATTTAGTCATTTTTTCACTACATACATGTATAAAAGTTCATGTAGTACCTATGATAAATTTATTAAGTGATACAATCTTTGTTCACATTTTCTTTTCTTTTTCTTATTACACTGTAATATCCTAAAATAATATTGTCACTCGTTCAAATATATTTGTAATATGATTGTTGTAATTTCCTGTAAGTAAAGATACATAAATTATTTTAGACAAAAAGACAAAGTTTTCAAACTTTGTATTCTTTGTTGTAAATTCAAAATAAAAATAAAATCAGTGTCAAATCTCCTCCTTTTTTTGAAGTCGGTTAAAAACAAAGCACTCAATGACAACAATTCAATAAACAGCACAACCAACATCCGAGTAGGAGGAGGAGCGAGGCAGAATGAGATAAAATAAAGATGATAGACACTAATGTTTTCGAAGATAGATATTTGAATTTAAGAACGCAATATATTTTTGTTTACTTCAGTTCAGCCAATTGCCGTATATTTTAATAAGGCAAATAAAAATACCTGCCGTATAAATTGTATTTTAAATGCCTATAAATACTAAAATGTGTGTTTTCTTAATAAAAAAAGGTTTCTTTTAATAGAAAGGGTTTTAGGTTAAAAGCAAAGAATTTTTTTAAAGATTGAGCGCCCTATAAGACTGAAAATACACAAACTAGTGCTTTTTTGCTGTTGGTATACTGCCTTTTCGAAAATTGAGTTGGCAACACTGAACATTATCGTCCGATAGCCACTGGGAATATCGGTGTCGGCTCCGATATCCGATATCGGACCGGACAATGTGAAAGACAGGCACATATTTCATACATTTTACTTCCCTCCGATATCGGATATCGGCTATCGGCTTCCGATATCCGATATCGGATCGGATAATGTGAAAACGCTCTTAGTATGAACAACCACAGAGAGAACGTTTAAAAAGCGCCAACGCCGGGTTTTAACGCAACGCTTTTTTAACTCTCGTGCGAATGAGGTCTAAAGCAACGTTTTTTGCCTTTTAAGTGGGCCAAAACTTTACGTTTTATAAAATAACTTGCGATATAATTTGTTATACTAGCTTCCGCCCGCGACTCCGTCCGCGCGGATGTCGGTCTTCGCGTGGATGGTTTATTTCTCCACTAGCTTTCCACCCGCAGCTTCGCCCGCGCAGTCAAAGAAAAACCCGCGTAGTTCCCGTTCCCGTGGGATTTCCGGGATAAAACCTATCCTATTTCCCGGGATAAAAAGTAGCCTATGTCCTTTCTCGGGTATCAAAATATCTCTATACCAAATTTCATGCAAATTGGTTCAGTAGTTAAGGCGTGATTGAGTAACAGACAGACAGACAGACAGAGTTACTTTCGCATTTATAATATTAGTATGGATTAACTCTGACAATGACATTTTATTAATATCTATTGGACCCAAATACGGCTAGGCCTATAATAATACGCAACGTGTGTTCGAAAAATTAAGATAATTTTTTTTCTACGTATTTTTCCAGGATAAAAAGTATCCTATTTTACGCCCAGGATAATAAGGTATAATTATACCAAGTTTCATCGAAATCGAACCGTTAGTTTTCACGTGATGTCTTCACATACAGACAGACAGACAGACAGACAAAAATTTTTTAATCACATATTTGGGTTTGATATCGATCCAGTAACACCCCCTGCTATTTATTTTTTCAATATTTTTAATGTACAGAATTGACCCTTCTACAGATTTATTATATGTATAGATGTAGAACGTTGTAATTGTTATTAGAACTTACAACTCTGTTGTTACAAAAAAGATGTTGTGATTGCATTAATTAAGTTAGTTCTGATGTTGTTACTCCAACAACTTTTCTCATTCTTCTTTCCAGAATAAGATACTTACATATTATATTTATTTCGAATATGTTTTAAATTTGTGTAATTAAAATTTTAGGATATTATGTAAAATCGTAATTACCGGATATAAATTCATAGGTAACAACTAGCTTTTTAATAAGGAATAAATAAAACAAAAAATAATTTTCATAATATGTAGGTATATTTATTCGCCTTTTTTGTAAAATATTATGCTAGGATCAAAGAACGACGACGTTCATTAAGCGAAAATCAGTCCACAATACCATATCACTCACTTTTTTTAAATCACGGAATTTACGGTTAATTATTGGCGAAAAATTAAGCTAATTAATTGGGTGGCCTTATGCATCTTCTTATAATTTAAGGCGTGTTATATGTACATAACAAACTACTTTTTTTATTTTTTTACTACTACTACTAGTATAGTATCACTACATAGTAATATAAAACAATGTCGCATTCTCTGTCCCTAAATCCCTATGTAAGATTTAATCTTTAAAACTACGCAACGGATTTTGATGCAGCTTTTTTAAACAGTTAGTGATTCTCAAGGAAGGTTTTAGTAAATAATTTATTAGGTTTTAGACAAAGCGGGCAAAACCGTGAGCGGAAAGCTATTTATGTTATAGTCCTGCCATGATCGACTCTACCACAGAATACCTACTTAATAGTAGCTAACGCTAACTCTACGTCAGCGATATCGAAAAAAAATATAAAATATCTTAAACAGGAACTGTGTTTTCGCTGAATGAATGTTTTCGTTTATGAAAATATTATAGAAGCATATATTTAATAAATTAAATTGTAGGTACACAATATGTAAAAAAAATAACTAAGACTGGGGATTTAAAGCTCTCATTCGTATAATAATTATTATTTAAGAATAATTATAATTAATTAGCAAACTTTCGTTTCGCCACCAGAGACACCTTTTCTTTGCTATAAACCTCACGGAGCCCGAGACCCGAGACCGAGACCAACGAATGCAAAACCGTGGAAATCGGTTCGTGCGTTCTGGAGTTACTTATAGCGTCAGGAAGGAAAACCCGACTTATTTTTATATAGTAGATAACTAGATAAAGACATAATTAATCTTTACATTCACAGTTCAGATTTCGCTTTAAAAGTAAGTTGGAAAATGTCAACTCTCCATTATAAAATACAATGGGTAGACCAAGGGTACACCATAATATTATAATAAACATAGAAATATTAACACTAAGTAAAATATGTCGTACCTAGTATAATCTTGTGATATGAGATATCTATCGATTTTTGTACTTAAAATATTATATCTAATAAAATTTACTACGCAAAAAGTATAATAGATATACAAAATAAGCACTAAATACGAACGACTAAAGCAATTATTAAATAATATTCTGCAAGTACGTTAAATAAACATTTATATAATTCAATTTAACAATATCTATATTTTGAACTCTATATCGTCGGGATTCGGGAAGAATCTTTTTATTACCTACCGGATATGCAGTCAATATCTTTCTATTTTTATGACTAAACGTTATTTTACAACAATAAATAAATACATATTTAAAGCCGTACATTAAGCTTATAAATAAATTTGTGCGTATGACATTATTGCTTACCTATAATATTTTGTCAAAAAAACTCATCTCAATCTCAATTAATTTTCTATTCTATAAAAAATTACATTAATCTCATATTTAATTTTAATGATTTATAATTTATGGCAGAATAGAAGATATCCAAGGCAGTTTGCCAGTTGTTCTAAAGTGATGCCAGTCATATAAAAACCTTCCAACTACCAATAGAATAAGGAAAGTTAGAACCAAATTGGCTATATTTATTGAACTAATGGGCATTTTTAATTCTGACCTGCTGCATACAATTCCTAGGGACAGTGTGCTTATCTGAAAGAGAAAAATATTATGTTAAAATACAATAAACTTTGATAATATACAAAGAACGTCGAAAAAGAAAGTGTTTAAATTAAATCGTGATATTAATAATAATTATATTATTGGGTTATGGATACGTAAATTACATTTTATCTTTTCTATATTTTAAAGACATCTACAATACTATAGAGGCAATGATGTTGTGTCTTCGGATAATTTACGAAGTATGAATACCTAAGTATTAGTTTAATTTCGGCTTAAAAGCTTTTATAAGGAAATTTATAATTAAAAAGTCACTTTTGATTCGGAAACATTATCCAGTAGTAAACAATAAACATGAAATAAATGAATCAAGTAAAATAATTGAAGCGAGTCCAATTCAGTCCTTGATCATGAAAGTATTTCTCGTTGAAATAAATTTTATCAAGACGTCTGATAAAATGTTTCGACAACAAAAATAGCTCGACCCGTCGTATAATAACAAAATTCATTTTTGTTCTAAAATCTATTGAAGAGACTCGTTTTATAAAAACACTCTCCACTCCAAAAAAATCCACGGTAGGTAACATATTCTCGTCAAAGGACAGATTTTTTTTGCCCTGAAAATGAAAAAAAATCCCCACAAAAAAAACATTGTCCACGCGAATCTATAATTTTTCAACTATGTACTTACCTAATTTTTAAAGTTACTATTTCCCTAGATGCCTTGTCGAATTACAAAAAAATGTAGGAAATCAATAATCTACAACTCTAACTTTGTATGAACAACATTTTTTTGACATCGGTTGTTTGTATAAACTAAAATAATTTGTAATTTTTGTTGGTCACATACTCAACGGTCAACCCGATAGATATTGTAATCACTTAACGAATGGGTCTTTAATTAAAGCCATTACACAATGGGAAACGTGCTACATTTAGTTATCGAACTATTTTAATGTAAAAGCTGTTATAAATAAGACGTTTGAATATATTTTAATCGAACGGTTTCGTCCATTTTAGTAGATTCAATAAGTAAAGTAACTTTGAAAACTTGATAATTGATCAACTTCAATTGGAATATAAAATTGAAGGAGGAGGATTTAAGCATAACTACTCTACGTTCTTAAATTTTAATGTTCTAAGAAACATCTCCCCTGGAGTATTAAATACCAATTGGATAATTTTAACTTTCAATATCCCAACCCAATCTATAAACGTACACCTAAGCCGAGAATAAATAATAATTATTCACAACGCCTACACGAAAACGTCGATTTTTATACGTTACCTGTACTTGCGAAATGGTTTTGTCGTCTGATTTGGAGCACTTTATATCGGATAAGTCTCGGATAACTCTCTTATACTTGAGCAGTAATCCTTGGAAGCGTGGTGTGAAGTGACAGTCGCACCGCCACGGATTATGACCCAAAAATACACCCATTATGTTGTTATTCACTTGAAAGGCTTTGTCGAAAGCGTATACCGGTATCTGAAATAGGTTAATCAATATTTTTCAAGAATTATTTTGATAGGGATGTTTTAGAATACTGTATGTTTTAATTTTTTAAGCTTATCGACCTGGAGACAATCCAACGAACCAAAATTAATTGAACTGTTCTTAAGTATCTACTAAATGAAAAATCAAAATGTAATACAAAATATTTTATGATTTTTTGGCGAATACAATATTCATTTATTTATTTAGCATAGAATTCGGATATCGCAGATCCATTTGTTACTAAAACAATAACGGAACAGTGATTTAAGATTCGGTAATGAATACCTAATAGGTTCAGCTATAAATAAATGAGAGGAATAAGAAACGCTATTAATACCTATCTTAATTGTAATTAAATTCTGTAATTTCCAAATATAATTTTGGAACGTTAATAAGAGAATTCTTAGATTAGCCCGGCTAAAATATAACCAGTCATTAGTCCCCAAATTGAAAAGAATATAAGAATTATATATAATTAATAACAATTATAAAACTGTATTATCATTTAAATGTTGTTTCTATCTGCGATACTTATAGTGCCCTAATGCATTTATATATTTTGTAAGATGTGAAAAAATCCACCACTTTCTAATTAATATTTCAGATTTAAAATATTTTGTAACTATTATTGTATAAGTCCTAAATAGCAAGTATTATATAAGTAGTATAAATGGCAGGCACGTTTATCTCTTGACACAGAAGCCCCTTTAACATTAAAATTCAATTAAGTAAATATTTACTCAAATTTCTTCCAGATTTTAGAAGGGTCGTCTTTATAATCGTGCCTGGAATCAAACAATGTTAATATTATGATTTGTGTTGTGAAATAATCTATGTTTATTTAGATCGTTCTTCTCATACCAACTTAAATTAAATTTAAACCAACTTAATGTTACATTTGAGAAATGCATAAGAGTATCTGGCTCTAGTGGGCAAATCGTTCAATCAATAAGACTTTCTATAGAAATCAAATCTAGTCATAGCACACAACTACAAATTATTAATATCAGCTTGGAAGGCAGTTATCCCTTTTACAAAGACAAGTAGGTATGTAACTTCGGTACCTAGTTGCTTTATAAAGCATAAATAATGAAAAAGATATTAAATAAAATCAAATTAAATATCTATTACTTAAATGAGAACACCAGACAAAACTGTAGTCGTCTTGGTAGACACTAATTTAATTACGCGATGAAAGTTGAATCGTGTAATAAATATTACAATATAAAAGTATACATATTAGAATGTAACTTTATTAATTCCTTTAATAATTACGTTCCCTTTAATGAACAACAACTAATTAGTATGATTAGATAGGTAAATTATCAAATTTAGACCCCTTGACTTCAATTGCCGAAGGGTAGTATACTATGGTAACAATAAAAAGCTCCTAATAAATTAATCTCATAATCAACTCACTAATGATAACAGGAGACACACCAAAAGAGACGCCAGATTACTTAAAGTATAGTATAATAATATTTTTGCTTTAAGTATCTTACATTAAAAAAAAAACTTTTATATACATAGTACGCAATTATTAAAAGACGAGCTTTTATAGACAACACAACAGGGACTAATCCTCCAAAGACAAGGGTCAAAACATCCTTACTGCTACAATATAACAAAACATTTAAATAAATCCTATTTATAATGTATATCTTACACTAAATCGTCTTACAATGTTACCTGTTTCAATCGATTGCCTCGTAAACTCAGAACTCGGAATGTCGTGAACCACTCGGACCCTTCTAGCTCCTTGACAAACTGAATAGTGTTGTTGTCAAGGTAAAGGTCCATCAACTTCTTATATTGAGGATCGTGGACTAGGCTTCTTATAGAAGTGATCTGAAAAAAAATACGATAAAATTTCAAAACTTTCAGTGGCGGCTAGCAAGTAACTAAACTTAATTATACCCTCGTTAATTTCGCAAGATCCGCGAAGCCTCCTTGTGGTGTACGAATATGAATTTAGATTGCTATAGTCCGTCTAACGTTTTACTAGTACAAGATTGCACCGTGTGCTTTTAGATTTTTAACACTTTTGCAAATAAATTTTCGTCTATGAGGCGCGAGGCCGGCACTAGTCTACGAACCGCCCACGCCTTACGCCGCCTCTGCCTTCCGTTGTTTTTTGGTAACGTCGATTAAATCCATCGAACTATAATATAATATCAGAGACTACAATATTCAGCAAAGTAGGGAATAACTCGCATACTTGTCAGGATAAGTATTTGATTCATCTCGCTACATGTTTGATGAAAAGTAAAATTTCTGGATTATGCTGGAATAGTTACACATACCAATAAGAATCAAATTATTACTGTTCATAATCTATACAATCATTTCATGGAAATTGTGCAAATATGCAAATTTATACTTAATTTGGACATTGTCGTAAATTTACTTAATTCGTGAAAATAATTTACAGAGTCGAAGTAATAAAATATACATAGTAACAAGATAGTAACTATCTATTATATTATCTGTGATAGTGTGTGTTAAAAAGTTCGTTAAAGTTACAAATTATAATGACATGATCAAAATAGCAAGTTTTCGATATATGTAGTTGCTTTTTTATTTCGGTTTATAGTAACTAAGGTTAATACCCCACATATTTAAAATACAAAGTAAGCATTTACAAATAACATGTCAATGACAACTATTCAAAACACGTGTAACAAAATACTCTTCAGCAAAAACATCACCAAATCGGAACAAAACCTCGATTACCTTCTGACATATTTGTCTATCGAGTATGCAAAACGTGTTTTAAAAATTACAAACAATTTAACATTTACAATTATTGTGCAATTATTTATAGAGAACCTATTTAATGAATTTTAAATGCAAAGTAAACATATTATTGCTGACTTTAATCAAGACAAATGATTACATAACATTTAAAGTTGTAATTTATATCGATAGGGAATCTGCAATATTTCACATTAATTACGTCATCTTCGAAACTCTTCGTGTGGCAGTTTGTATTAGTAAATAATGATTGCTACGGTATCTAATGAAGGTGGATCAAATTTCCTAGCTCATTTGCTCTTATCTAAGTATACACAATCAACGATTAAGTCGTCTTGTTTCTAATGATCATCGACAATGATAAGAAAATGGCGAAATACTTGATTATAGAGGTTATATGTGGAAATTTTTGGCAAAAAAAATTTTAAAATAAAATTGCTAGTTCTAATTTTTTATTACAATATAGAACCTATTACTGATT
This sequence comes from Colias eurytheme, assembly GCA_907164685.1. Classification (NCBI taxonomy): domain Eukaryota; kingdom Metazoa; phylum Arthropoda; class Insecta; order Lepidoptera; family Pieridae; genus Colias; species Colias eurytheme. The sequence goes on along the minus strand of CAJQZN010025066.1, from coordinate 1,003 downwards.
GTGTCAGCCTTGCATCCTTTTAAATACTAGGTATACTTGATAATCATATATATACATATTTGATATTATACCTTGACTGGAACTCCAGAAGAGAAAGCTTTATGAGTGACTGACTTATTTTAATTTTTATACGAATTCAGAAAAGGAGGTTCTCAATTCGATCGTATTTTTGTTTGTTAAGTACCTTCGACTGGATGAATGGTTTTTTATAATTCTTCATTTATTTGAAATGTGTTGCCATTTAAATTTGGTTTAGTTCTCACAATTTTTGTTTAAAAATAACTATTTGAAGACAAAACTTATTCTACCGTTGTTTCATCCATACTATACCAAAATATTATGTATCTTGCTCTGTTAAGAAAATATCAATATAATCATCATAATATCCTATATTGAACCTTATTGCTTTCAAACGTTCATTATTGTATTAGTTGCTCATTTCCTGCGACAGGTAATTAGACCAGATCTCATATAATTGACTTCCACGAACGTTTCTCGAAGGAATATGATATTGGGAACATAACGCTCATGTCATTATATTTCACAACACACATAGAAGCCAGTTTAATATAAACAATCCTTGTAAAATGACTCTTTTATTCATAACTGAGTGGTATTATAAACAAGTTCTAATTAGAATAGCTGATAACATTTTTCCAAGAAATGTTGTCGACACCGAATGTTTGGTTGACTTGACTTATTTATTTATTGTTTGGAATGATGGAATTAGTGAATAATTTCCGTGGTATTTAATAGAGAAACGAAATTTGATTAAGATTTTAATCGCTTCTAATACATATTTGTAAGTTTTACTAAATACTTCGTGCTACTTATTATGTAAATGAAAAATAGTATTGTATCTTTATTGGTACTCTGCTACGCCAAATTCAAAGTGAGAAAATACTATATTACATACGTTTATTATATAATATCATACGTTTATTCTTATATCTAAAATTTATATTTAAAACTGTATGGTGTATATCCTTTTTATCCGTTGATG
>CAJQZN010025062.1:0-10961 GCA_907164685.1 Colias eurytheme | reverse complement strand
TAAACAATAATACAACATGATACAACTGCGCAAAACCCATAGGTATAAAATGTAATTTCATACTGATATTTAAAAATAAAGAAGCGGTTTGCTCCACCCGGATAGGCAGTCTTTTTGTTAGTTTTGATGATTTATGATGAGGAGTTATGATTTTGACCTGTATAGATTGCATTGTCTGCTGGTTAAAGATTGCATGAAGTGCTATTATGTATCTTATATTCTGTGACGTTACGTCGCCCTATAGGGGACTTACAATAAATAATTAAAAAAAACCTTGTGTCAAATGAAATTTCAAATGAAAGAGCCACAATAAAGAGCTTTCTAAGCACATTTAAAATATGTAAAGATCTAACATGAATTGACGTAACTCCAAAAACAGTTAAATAAAAATATAAGTAGGTTAAAAACTAAAACCCGACTACGAAAACGTCACGGACGTACGAAACAAGAAAATAGTCTCAGCTAATAGAGATTTATTTAGATGAAAGCTGTAGTCGGTCGTTAATATCTTAGTGCTACGTAGGTATTAAAAATGATACATAAACACATAAGAATGTGGTTAATAGCGCTACTGTTGTACATAATACAGTGGTTAATAAACGTTGATTGACTTGTAAATGCGATGAATTTTAAAATGAATTTCCATAGTAATATGAAAATCACTATTTCAAATGAATTACCATCTGTTAGTGCTGGAAAACACGACGATGGTTAATCATAAGGATAATATTTTTAGGGCCGATTTTTCAATGCTTGGATAAAACTTATCCGTCCAATAAAGTAACACGATAATATAAAAATGTCACGTAAACTGTCAAATTCGGGCAATTAGAATACGTTTTTAAAATGGTAGTTTTATACATTATTCGACGAATAAGTTTTATCCAAGCATTGAAAAATCGGCCCTTAATATCACAAAACTATAAATTATAAGTAAAATATTATATATGGAATAATAATTGTTTAATTTTCATAGACAAAAACACATGGCAGATAACGAAAACACGTTCTAACTTAAATAAACTACTATAATTATAGTAAATATACAATTAAAGATATACCTAAGTAAATAAATAGCATAAGTAGGTATGTAGGCAGGTAGGTAGGTACTTATGTCTTGTTGTATATAACTTTAAGTTTGAAGTAGAATTCCGTGATATTGTTTTAATGCATTTAATGTTGTAAAAACATTTAAATAAAATTATATTACATAATAATTTCCATCTAACAAATCTTTTTGAGGTATCTTTGCGTAAAAGCTATAAATGCGATAACGTATGATTGACGATTGTTACGTATAATTTTGTTAATTATTTTTATCCTGATCCTTGTTCACCGGATTCAGCATACCTATATTCTCCATCAGAACCTATAGTTTAGCATACCTAACTTTATCTGCTTTGCAATGATTTTATCTATGATGAAACACATTTTACTACCTAGAATGAGGTTCGATCGCTTCGCCGTAATAGTTCGTCAATATGAATTTCAAGCTCCACTTCAAAGCCGTTCTCAATTACATCGGACCTTGGGTTTTTGATTTGTCATGCGGACAATGGTCGGGATAGCTGAGACGCAGTGAAGCTGAAGTGTTGCTAATTGGCCAAATATTCCCGGGCCACTAACGTAGTATTAGATGTCTTGTTTCAAATCGATATTGATTAAGTATATACTTGTTGGTAAGATCAAAGAATATAGTAAGAGATGAGATATAATTTTCAATTTTATTACCAGCCGAATAGGTAGGTACTTACTTCAATTCTATTGGTTTGATCAAAAAGAAGATTGATATTGTGCAGGACACACTTTGCATGCCCAGTTTTGTATTTTTTATAGACCATATGAAAATTTTTCAAGCAAGACTTGCTGCAAAACTTTCCACGAAACATGCTTATTGTAATTGATAGCCGGCTTCAACGCAAATAATATTGTTATCGCCCTTTGTTCACAGTGTAACTTGGAAGTTTGTTTTTTGTTTTGTGTTAAGGGGTATTTCTTTTTACTATTTTAAAAATCATACACTTCATACAATCTACTATTTATGGGCGAAGCGAACCAATTCAAAACCTCCTACGTTTTAATACTTAGGTACCAGTTCAACCGTTTACAGACTTAAAGAAAATGTGACAAACAGTTTCATAAGTAAACTCTTAAGTAAAATGAATACTCTTTCTGCAAGAAGTCAAAGGCCATAAATAAATTGTTTGAATATTCCGAATGCACACGGTCAGACGGCGCCGCGGCCGGGTCATTGCCGAGATCTCGCAATCATTTGCCCAACCGTAAATAATATTTTCTGCACGCATAATTTACATCTCAAAACTATAAGCTGTGTTATGATTGATTGGTATCATTTGTCACTATTTCCGATGGATTTATGAAAATTATTTCTCAATGACCGTGTACTGTAATAATTTTAGTGATTTGTCTGAAAAATAATGTTTAAATGTTAAATGCCGTGTGTAGAGTAAACAAAGATGAGCCTTAAAAATTGCCTAAAACTTTTCGTCTAGTCATATTAATTATAACTATCTGGATTAGTAACCTCAATCATAGGAAAGTAAATTAAAACTATGTAGGAACCGATTAAAGGTATCTTAATATCTAAGAAGGTATAAGTATTAGAACTTCCGGTTATTAGATAATAAGTTTTTGTTTCAGTTACACGCAATTGTAATCAATATGAATAACGAAATTGTCTCACGGTGACAATACACAATTATTGATTAAATATTCCAGTTTTTATCCAATGTGATCGTTTATTTTTATGTAGGTAGATAACTTATTGAAAATTAGGAAATAAATTTGAACATAATTTTCGACAATACACGTTGAATTAACATGTAAAATTAAAACAAACTTACTATACTGAATCGCGTATCTGAAATCACCTTAAAAATTTCCCTTAATCGCCTTTCTTCTTGAAAATCCCTGAATGACCTAACTACTTTTACGTATAGGAATTTCTTTCGAAATTCCCTTAAATCGAATGACGTATGTACATGTAGGATCCGGAAGTGGTCGACTGGCCACTGATCATATCGAGTACAATGTCACAGTCATCGGGCGTGTTGTCGCTGGCCAAGGTCTAAGAAATGAAATGTTTAAGGTCGAAGTCGAATAAACCTGATCAATTAGTACGGGCTTTATTTTCAATAATTATAATATTCATAATTCAATGCGAGATGAATGTCCGGCTGTTTTGTAAAACAGTTTAGTGTTCGCTAATAAACTCCAAACGGAACTCTTAAATTGTCTGAATTAGCTTATGCATTTCCAGTAGTACATTTTTGTACTTGTTGTACATTTCTAAGGTTAGAAAAATAATTCAAATTCTCGAAATCAAGGCTGTAGTTATTCCTTCTATCTGATTTCATTATATTTTATTCTATTATTCTATTCTATTATATATTTGGACAATATTTAGGACTGGTACATAATATACTATAGGCAATTTTTTAAACTAACAAATAAATAATTTGGTGATAATTATACTCGTGCAAACGTGATCATATCAATATGCTGTACTGTAGTCTGTATACCACCTTAGAAGTAAATTTAAATAATAAAAAAGGCTTCGGCTACAAAAATTGGTTCTCATCAAATATACTGAACTTTGACTTGATAAGCTAGTAGTACTATTTAAAGTAAACATCAAATTCTTTGCATCGTAAAAACATCAATCAGTCTAAAAGCGGTTTACATTTACGAAATTTATTCGATTTTAATTATTCACATTCGCAATATATATTATGCTGGTCGCAAGACTTTCAAAAGATTATACGTTGTTCAGAATGAACGCATCACGGAAAGATAGCATTGCGACATTTAAGGCTGCATCATTGTGCATTCGTAGCAAACACTGGGTCAATGACCTCATTGTCGTTTTGCCAAGGGACCAACCTTTATGAAGTAACGACATAGTTATCTAATGTTAAGCACTTTAATATGTCCTAACTAATAATAATATTAACCAACATTGTATTGTATTTTAATTTCAGATAAAAACTGCATAATATAAAACTAATTTTTAATAATTTATTTTGCTTATTCACTTATTTAAAATTATATGAGTACGAATAATTATTTGTTAATAATTAGGTAATTATTTTTTATCAGTAATTCAACACCCTACTTAGATAATTAACGATAAGTTAATCTTAAATATAGTTACCTAAGTTTTATTAACACACATAAAATCAAACGAAGGAGTTAAATAGATAGCCGATAGGTACCTATTAGCTTTTATACAAAGAGTTGTAAGTCATTGAAATCTAATAGGACTAAAGTAACAACAACATAAAACAAGTCTTGTTTGTATCTGTTTACTTCGTATAGATTTACTAATTAACAAAGCGTATTAAAATTATTAACAACAAACCAGCTATATTAACATTTTTAAAAACACATTGAATATAAATTATTATAATGTTTCGATTATTGATGGTAATTAATGGTTAAATTGGCGCGTGTTAATGACACTGACAGTGTGAAATTGTTAGGTAAATATTTATTGTAAACAAATCAATTTCCACATGCCTTTCTAACTTTCAACTATAACTTTAGGGTAGTATGTATACAGCGAAACTTTTAAATAACAAATCAATCGACCAATTAGCCATTAGTATGTTAATAAATGTAAACTTACGAGTAAATAGCTGGCCGCCATTGCGTCCGCCTCGGCGAATGGTCGTGGAGTGGTGTGCTTGCGCTCGCGCACCGCGGTTGTCAACAGTGAACTAAATGTACTAGAATAACTGAGTAAACATAATTTTCCTTTTTCTGAGAAATTATCCCACAATATTCCTTGCCGTTCTAAGGCCGTGACATTAAATGGTCTTGTATGGACCACCTTTTATGGACAGTTGGACACAGGACTTTTATTGCAAATTACGTACCGGATGGCACGCAGTCGTTGACTAGTATCCGTTTGTTTTATGTCATTTTGTTGCGTGAGAAAGTCATATTTTTTTAAATAGAATTAACTCATGTAAACTATACGGAATTCAAAACAAACTAACTTCTTTTTTATTTGCAAAACTTCGCCCATTTAAGATGTCTTTCTTAGTTCTTACTTTGTTTTTACAAAATATATTTTTCAGTTTTTTAAATAATCACTTTAAACAAATGATTTAACCTCAAAACCAAAAGGTCATAATGCATTTTCTTTTTTTTTTTTTTTTTTTTTATAGTAAATAGGTAGACGTTTGACCGCTATCCTGCCTGATGTAAAGCAGTGATGCGATCTATTTAGGAGCACGTCTACCCAGAAGAAGCCTATTCACTCTGGACTTGAAGAGCTGGATATTGTAGTCTACGGGGAACACCGACGATGGAAGAGAATTCCATTCCTTCGCAGTTCGGATGAAAAAAGAATTTGCATAACGCTGCGTACGTACATGAGGAATGTCGACTGTGAAGGGATGGAATCCCAGTCCCCGTCTAGATGTACGGTGAAGAAATGGGGAAGATGGAACCAGGTGGTGGAGTTCATTCGCACATTCACCAAAATGAATTCTGTAGAAAACCGATAGGCATGCTACTTGCCGGCGATGGCCTAGACTTTGGAGGCCACGACGAATTAATAAGGGATCGCCAATGATTCTGCAAGCGCGTCTCTCCATTGACTCCAAAGCACCAAGGTGAGTTTTGGCGGAACCCGCCCAAAGATGACTACAATACTCCACACACGACCGAATTTGAGCTTGGTAGAGTTGAAGGAGCTGTGCCGGTGTGAAGAAATGTCTCACTTTTGCTAATATGCCAAGCTTTTTGGCAGCTACTCGGGCTTTGGATTCAATGAATTGACGGAAGTTTAGATTTGCAGAAATCGACATACCCAGTAATTCGAGGTTGGGGGTTAGTGCTATCGGTACATTATGAAAAGAAGGAGAAAGGTGAAGTGGATTCCGCTTCGCAGTAAAAAGACATGCCTGTGTTTTGGTAGCGTTAAATTCAACCAGATTATCATTGGCCCAATTCGTGACGTCCAGCAGGGCTGAGTTGATACGCGAAATCGTGGCCTCCCGTTCAAATCTGATACTGACCTGAGAAGCTTGAGCGCTGGATAGGTACCTCTCTACGACAGTAGTATCATCTGCATAACCGAACATGTTGGGTTTGAGGAGGTCGTTTATGTGCAGAAGGAATAAAGTCGCTGAGAGGACAGATCCCTGAGGAACACCGGCATTAATGGTCATTTCATCTGACGAACAACCGTCAATAATGACACGAATCGTACGTTCTCTCAGGAAATCAGCTATCCAGACGCACAGGTCATTAGGAATTCCATAAGATGGAAGCTTGCTCAAAAGGCTCGCGTGCCAAACTTTGTCGAAAGCCTTGGAGATGTCAAGGGAGACGGCAAGTGCCTCACCGTGATTATCCAAGGCTTCCCCCCATAGATGCGTAGCGTGCGCTAGAAGATCGCCAGTCGACCTCTTTTTGCGGAAACCATACTGTCGGTCGCTTAGGAGGTCTTTGGCTTCTAGGTATGCAAGTAGTTGATCGTTCAATATACGCTCCATAATCTTAGAGAGTATGGAGGTTATTGATATGGGTCGATAGTTCGTAGGATCAGCACGACTACCTTTCTTCGGCACGGGCTGAACATTGGCAAGCTTCCAGCTTTTGGGTACTATTCCTGATTTTAATGAAAGGCGGAAAAGGCGCGTCAGCACTGGAGACAATTCTGGTGCACAAGTCTTAAATACTATCGCTGGTAAACCGTCCGGTCCACTGGATTTGTTCACGTCTAGATTGCGAAGGGTTTTAAGAACTGTCTTCTGGGTGATATGAAGATCAGACATATATGTGCCACAATGGGGAATGAGGGGTGGAGATTTGTTCCCACAATCAAGTCGTGAATTATTTGCGAAAAGTGATGCTAGTAAATCTGCTTTATCCTTAGCGCTATGTGCCAGTGAACCATCGGACTTAAGTAAAGGTGGCAGTGAAGGGCGACAAAAGTTCGATTCGACAATCTTGGCAAGAGACCAGAAGGCCTTACTACCTGATGGGTAGGATATTAGTCTTTTACCAACGTTCTGGATTCGGTCGAATCGAGCCTTTCGGAGTACTTTTTTGCAGTGTTTGGCGGCTTTGTTAAAGGCTCTCTTTTTCAAGCGCAGATCTGGGGCTTTGCGAAGACGAGCATCAACCCAGGCTTTGTAGGCCATATGCTTTCGGTTCTCCGCAGTGATGCATTCGGCATTAAACCATGGTTTAGCTCTGCCATCAATGTAAACATCTGAGAAAGGAATATAATATTCCATTCCCTGACGAATTACATCAACGACATTATCCGCGCAGGTAGATGGGTCTGCAGATGAGAAGCAAACTTGCCTCCAAGGATAACTAGCAAAAAAGTGACGCAACTCATCCCAATCTGCCAACTTGTACTTCCAAACTCTCCGTTTGTATCTTGCGGTAGTGTCTGGAGGAGGAAGGTTTGATACAGTTTTCACCAGACAGTGATCAGATGTGCCTAGGGGTGAAGATACAGATACCGTATGTCTGTCTGGATCTGTTGTTAGCAGAAGGTCTAAGCAGTTTGCGGTGTGGTCTTCAATGTCAGGTACACGTGTCGCTTCGTGGACCAGCTGGGAGAGATTATGGGTCAATGCAAAGTTGAAAATTTCTCTTCCGGCATGATCGGTCTTCTGGAATGGATAGAGCCATTCATTATGACAGGCGTTAAAATCCCCCAGAAAGATAAATTCGGCTCCAGGGTACTGACCACTAACCACATCTGCAGTTTCACTAAGGTAGTTAAATAATCTTGTTGTCTCGTGGTCGCCACTATGTGAGCGATATACACAGGCATAAACAATTTTATGTGTACCCGTGTCCACCATGGACCAAAGTACTGAAAAACTGGGCTCTTCAAGTTGTCGGAGACGCAAAAAGCAAATGTCATCGCGAACGTATACGCAAGCCCCGGCTTTTTGCTTGAAATTGTACTCAATGGAATAGCCTGGGTACTTGAGATATGTTGCATCCGCTGGGTTCTTAATTTGCGTTTCGGTAAGGAATAGTAGATGCGGCTTCTCGGTCTCAAGATGGTAATGGACTGATAGGAGATTTGAGTGCAAGCCTCGGATGTTGGTGAGGTGCACTTTGAGAGAGAGGAAGTGCAGCCGCTGTGAAACCTTTCTTCCTTTTAGAGACTTTTTCATATTTTTTGTGCTTGGTTTGATGTAGAGTGAATAGGCGGGAACTGTTGGTAGTTGGACGAGGCTTCGCGTGTAGAACCACCCAAATACAGGCAGGATCCGCATTGATGGAGTCTAGTTTGGAGACTGCGGGGACGCCCGAAACCCCCCGAATATTGCCAACGGGTCCTCTCCTCCGGTCGCCAACCGGCACGTTGGAGCCAACTCGGGATTATACACAGGCGGCGGGGCAGCCTTTCACGGGTGGCTAACCCGCTAATTGGGCCCCCTACAACCTGCGGTCGGCCAGCGGTGAACCGTTTCTTCGGATCCCGCTACCCTCCAAGACTAGACGCCAGATGCAGAAACGTGCTGCTGCACTGGATTCGGTTCCTTCACGCAAAGCTACTGTCCAGACCCAACTATTCACCAAGAAGGGCTTCACCTAACATCATGCCGGAACACGACGAATCGTTTGGCGGCAAGGCTTTGTTAGGTGGGTGGTTACTAGCCAGGACAACTGTCTACCACCAGAATATTCGGTTACTCGTTTGGCACAACCCGGGGGACACGTGTAGGGTATCGAGAATAATATTGATACAAATTTTAAAGCTCTCTTGACACTGTTAACCTCAAACTCACCATTATTTATTACTTTCAATAATGAATTGAGATAATCCCAAACAATAAATATCTTTAAAGTTGACTTGTATTAAATTATATTTCCATCACTTAAAATCCAATTTCAAAAAGACGGTTCTAGAAAATTTAACTCATACCACTTGTCCTTGAGGGCGAATGCAACGGCGTGCTTTGTCCTAGTTAACTGATAAGCTTCTTAGATACAATAACCCCCTTTTGGGCAGGTGACCACGGCTTGCGAATTACAATGATCGCGCCTTCGACCATGTGAGAACGTTCCTAGTTATATAAAAGACAATGTTCTTGGCGGAGGCTAAATCTTATTTGCCATTGTTTAATCATTGCGTAGGATATTACGATAACAATGTTAAAGATCTTAAGGCCGTATACGATGTAGTTAATGGGTCGTTCAACCAATTAGAGTTTTGTAAATGTTTAAGTGAAGCGCAGTCATTTTTAATTTTTGTAAAAAACGCTACAATAACCAGATATTACCCGTAGTGCGGTATACCTATAGGTAGATTTTCTCTGAACTTTAAGATAAATTATTTTTATTCATTAATTGGGCGTGATTCGAATAGCGAAGGCACAGACTAATAATAATATACTACGCGAAGGTAATAAATAAACATGTTAGTTTAATTCTAAATCGTGACGGGTGGTCAAAGTGAAAATTCCAACGTAATACATAGTTCTCCTGACCTAACTGCCATGGCCACAACAGGGTGATAATAATACAATATTATACTAGCTTAGGGCCCGCGGCTTTGCCCGCGTATTTCAAGGAAATTCCTATATCAATGAAATATTTCACACCGTAACCTTCTTACCTACCTATATCAGCAAAGATGATAATTATTGTCCTAGTGGCTAATCTATATTCAGACTAGTCCTCCATCCAGATATCTAAACTAATATCGTAAGGGATTTTTTGGTGATTACTATTAAGGAAATCCATCAATTTTATAAATTATTTAACAATAAGAGAGCTTCATGATTTCCGAGTGACATAAGAAATATTTTATGTCTGTTTCTATCCCATGGTCAGCAGAACCAGCCAGAATTAATTATCTATAGGTAATACCTATTCTGATTTCTAAACAAACAAGCACAACAAAGAAATGCACTTAAATGGTCATCATACATCATCTGCATCATTGTCATTCATTATTCATCAATATCTATATAAGTGTTCATTTTCAACTAAGTAACTCTTAAGTACCAATACTTTTTAATATTTTTAGTAGTGCCAGCATTATTTTATTTAAGAAGCTGTTATTAAAATTACAGGTTAGGTTTATTATGTAACTTTCTCGAATACCTATTGTTTATATCAAAAACATATTACATATTATTTGTTTGATTTGATTCAATTAAAGGAAATTGAATGATTTTTTTTTAATTTCTTTTGTATCTTATTTTGTTTTATTATTTTGTTAATTTTATTTTGATCAGTCGAGACAGTGACACGCCGCGCCGCGCCGCCAAGACCTGCATTCCGTAAATCTATTACTAGCTGTGCTCGGCGGTTTTACCCGCATAGCTCCGCTCCTGTTGGTATTAGCGTGATGATGTATAGCATATAGCCTTCCTCGATAAATGGGCTATCTAACACCGAAAGAATTTTTCAAATCGGACCAGTAGTTCCTAAGATTAGCGCATTCAAACAAAAAAAACAAACAAATAAACTCTTCAGCTTTATAATATTAGTGTAGATTTGAAATATATATGTAAAATATACCTATGCATCTTTTAATCCTCTGACTCAACTTTCAGTAGATCTATTACCTGGAATGCCGATATTACTAAATGTATTTTGACACAGTTTATCCAATGAGCAATCGACGCAGGCTGTAGTAGATACGTTTGACGCCAAATTAACATAATAATATTTTTTATTTATTAATATGTACATTTCATACATCTAAATGTCCATCTATATTACATACATATATTTATGTGCCTAATTGGGAATATTTGATAGCTTCAATTAATTGCACTAACATTTTATAAAAAGCGACATCTATCGGATATTGTTTAAGTTAATGTTAAACGTTTAGAAGGTTGTTTTACACTACTTTTACAAAATGTAGTCGTTTCAGCTATATTCCCTAGATGGCAGAGTACGCACTGTATTTAAAATTAGTAAATTATTAAAAAATATAT